>JAUPFX010000024.1:16461868-16478116 GCA_036937225.1 Sebastes paucispinis | reverse complement strand
CTAACCCCCTAACCCTAACCCTAACCCTAACCCTAACCCTAACCCTACCCTAACCCTAACCCTAACCCTAACCCTAACCCTAACCCTAACCCTAACCCTAACCCTAACCCTAACCCTAACCCTAACCCTAACCCTAACCCTAACCCTAACCCTAACCCTAACCCTAACCCTAACCCTAACCCTAACCCTAACCCTAACCCTAACCCTAACCCTAACCCTAACCCTAACCCTAACCCTAACCCTAACCCTAACCCTAACCCTAACCCTAACCCTAACCCTAACCCTAACCCTAACCCTAACCCTAACCCTACCCTAACCCTAACCCTAACCCTAACCTAACCCTAACCCCTAACCCTAACCCTAACCTAACCCTAACCCTAACCCTAACCCTAACCCTAACCCTAACCCTAACCCTAACCCTAACCCTAACCCTAACCCTAACCCTAACCTAACCCTAACCCTAACCCTAACCCTAACCCTAACCCTAACCCTAACCCTAACCCTAACCCTAACCCTAACCCTAACCCTAACCCTAACCCTAACCCTAACCCTAACCCTAACCCTAACCCTAACCCTAACCCTAACCCTAACCCTAACCCTAACCCTAACCTAACCCTAACCCTAACCCTAACCCTAACCCTAACCCTAACCCTAACCCTAACCCTAACCCTAACCCTAACCCTAACCCTAACCCTAACCCTAACCTAACCCTAACCCTAACCCTAACCCTAACCCTAACCCTAACCCTAACCCTAACCCTAACCCTAACCCTAACCCTAACCCTAACCCTAACCCTAACCCTAACCCTAACCCTAACCCTAACCCTAACCCTAACCCTAACCCTAACCCTAACCCTAACCCTAACCCCTAACCCTAACCCTAACCCTAACCCTAACCCTAACCCTAACCCTAACCCTAACCCTAACCCTAACCCTAACCTAACCTAACCCTAACCTAACCCTAACCCTAACCCTAACCCTAACCCTAACCCTAACCCTAACCCTAACCCTAACCTAACCTAACCCTAACCCTAACCCTAACCCTAACCCTAACCCTAACCCTAACCCTAACCCTAACCCTAACCCTAACCCTAACCCTAACCCTAACCCTAACCCTAACTAACCCTAACCCTAACCCTAACCCTAACCCTAACCCTACCCTAACCCTAACCCTAACCCCTAACCCTAACCCTAACCCTAACCCTAACCCTAACCCTAACCCTAACCCTAACCCTAACCCTAACCCTAACCCTAACCCTAACCCTAACCCTAACCCTAACCCTAACCCTACCCTAACCCTAACCCTAACCCTAACCCTAACCCTAACCCTAACCCTAACCCTAACCCTAACCCTAACCTAACCCTAACCCTAACCCTAACCCTAACCCTAACCCTAACCTAACCCTAACCCTAACCCTAACCCTAACCCTAACCCTAACCCTAACCCTAACCCTAACCCTAACCCTAACCCTAACCCTAACCCTAACCCTAACCCCTAACCCTAACCCTAACCCTAACCCTAACCCTAACCCTAACCCTAACCCTAACCCTAACCCTAACCCTAACCCTAACCCTAACCCTAACCCTAACCCTAACCCTAACCCTAACCCTAACCCTAACCCTAACCCTAACCCTAACCCTAACCCTAACCCTAACCCTAACCCTAACCCTAACCCTAACCCTAACCCTAACCCTAACCCTAACCCTAACCCTAACCCTAACCCTAACCCTAACCCTAACCCTAACCCTAACCCTAACCCTAACCCTAACCCTAACCCTAACCCTAACCCTAACCCTAACCCTAACCCTAACCCTAACCCTAACCCTAACCCTAACCCTAACCCTAACCCTAACCCTAACCCTAACCCTAACCCTAACCCTAACCCTAACCCTAACCCTAACCCTAACCCTAACCCTAACCCTAACCCTAACCCTAACCCTAACCCTAACCCTAACCCTAACCCTAACCCTAACCCTAACCCTAACCCTAACCCTAACCCTAACCCTAACCCTAACCCTAACCCTAACCCTAACCCTAACCCTAACCCTAACCCTAACCCTAACCCTAACCCTAACCCTAACCCTAACCCTAACCCTAACCCTAACCCTAACCCTAACCCTAACCCTAACCCTAACCCTAACCCTAACCCTAACCCTAACCCTAACCCTAACCCTAACCCTAACCCTAACCCTAACCCTAACCCTAACCCTAACCCTAACCCTAACCCTAACCCTAACCCTAACCCTAACCCTAACCCTAACCCTAACCCTAACCCTAACCCTAACCCTAACCCTAACCCTAACCCTAACCCTAACCCTAACCCTAACCCTAACCCTAACCCTAACCCTAACCCTAACCCTAACCCTAACCCTAACCCTAACCCTAACCCTAACCCTAACCCTAACCCTAACCCTAACCCTAACCCTAACCCTAACCCTAACCCTAACCCTAACCCTAACCCTAACCCTAACCCTAACCCTAACCCTAACCCTAACCCTAACCCTAACCCTAACCCTAACCCTAACCCTAACCCTAACCCTAACCCTAACCCTAACCCTAACCCTAACCCTAACCCTAACCCTAACCCTAACCCTAACCCTAACCCTAACCCTAACCCTAACCCTAACCCTAACCCTAACCCTAACCCTAACCCTAACCCTAACCCTAACCCTAACCCTAACCCTAACCCTAACCCTAACCCTAACCCTAACCCTAACCCTAACCCTAACCCTAACCCTAACCCTAACCCTAACCCTAACCCTAACCCTAACCCTAACCCTAACCCTAACCCTAACCCTAACCCTAACCCTAACCCTAACCCTAACCCTAACCCTAACCCTAACCCTAACCCTAACCCTAACCCTAACCCTAACCCTAACCCTAACCCTAACCCTAACCCTAACCCTAACCCTAACCCTAACCCTAACCCTAACCCTAACCCTAACCCTAACCCTAACCCTAACCCTAACCCTAACCCTAACCCTAACCCTAACCCTAACCCTAACCCTAACCCTAACCCTAACCCTAACCCTAACCCTAACCCTAACCCTAACCCTAACCCTAACCCTAACCCTAACCCTAACCCTAACCCTAACCCTAACCCTAACCCTAACCCTAACCCTAACCCTAACCCTAACCCTAACCCTAACCCTAACCCTAACCCTAACCCTAACCCTAACCCTAACCCTAACCCTAACCCTAACCCTAACCCTAACCCTAACCCTAACCCTAACCCTAACCCTAACCCTAACCCTAACCCTAACCCTAACCCTAACCCTAACCCTAACCCTAACCCTAACCCTAACCCTAACCCTAACCCTAACCCTAACCCTAACCCTAACCCTAACCCTAACCCTAACCCTAACCCTAACCCTAACCCTAACCCTAACCCTAACCCTAACCCTAACCCTAACCCTAACCCTAACCCTAACCCTAACCCTAACCCTAACCCTAACCCTAACCCTAACCCTAACCCTAACCCTAACCCTAACCCTAACCCTAACCCTAACCCTAACCCTAACCCTAACCCTAACCCTAACCCTAACCCTAACCCTAACCCTAACCCTAACCCTAACCCTAACCCTAACCCTAACCCTAACCCTAACCCTAACCCTAACCCTAACCCTAACCCTAACCCTAACCCTAACCCTAACCCTAACCCTAACCCTAACCCTAACCCTAACCCTAACCCTAACCCTAACCCTAACCCTAACCCTAACCCTAACCCTAACCCTAACCCTAACCCTAACCCTAACCCTAACCCTAACCCTAACCCTAACCCTAACCCTAACCCTAACCCTAACCCTAACCCTAACCCTAACCCTAACCCTAACCCTAACCCTAACCCTAACCCTAACCCTAACCCTAACCCTAACCCTAACCCTAACCCTAACCCTAACCCTAACCCTAACCCTAACCCTAACCCTAACCCTAACCCTAACCCTAACCCTAACCCTAACCCTAACCCTAACCCTAACCCTAACCCTAACCCTAACCCTAACCCTAACCCTAACCCTAACCCTAACCCTAACCCTAACCCTAACCCTAACCCTAACCCTAACCCTAACCCTAACCCTAACCCTAACCCTAACCCTAACCCTAACCCTAACCCTAACCCTAACCCTAACCCTAACCCTAACCCTAACCCTAACCCTAACCCTAACCCTAACCCTAACCCTAACCCTAACCCTAACCCTAACCCTAACCCTAACCCTAACCCTAACCCTAACCCTAACCCTAACCCTAACCCTAACCCTAACCCTAACCCTAACCCTAACCCTAACCCTAACCCTAACCCTAACCCTAACCCTAACCCTAACCCTAACCCTAACCCTAACCCTAACCCTAACCCTAACCCTAACCCTAACCCTAACCCTAACCCTAACCCTAACCCTAACCCTAACCCTAACCCTAACCCTAACCCTAACCCTAACCCTAACCCTAACCCTAACCCTAACCCTAACCCTAACCCTAACCCTAACCCTAACCCTAACCCTAACCCTAACCCTAACCCTAACCCTAACCCTAACCCTAACCCTAACCCTAACCCTAACCCTAACCCTAACCCTAACCCTAACCCTAACCCTAACCCTAACCCTAACCCTAACCCTAACCCTAACCCTAACCCTAACCCTAACCCTAACCCTAACCCTAACCCTAACCCTAACCCTAACCCTAACCCTAACCCTAACCCTAACCCTAACCCTAACCCTAACCCTAACCCTAACCCTAACCCTAACCCTAACCCTAACCCTAACCCTAACCCTAACCCTAACCCTAACCCTAACCCTAACCCTAACCCTAACCCTAACCCTAACCCTAACCCTAACCCTAACCCTAACCCTAACCCTAACCCTAACCCTAACCCTAACCCTAACCCTAACCCTAACCCTAACCCTAACCCTAACCCTAACCCTAACCCTAACCCTAACCCTAACCCTAACCCTAACCCTAACCCTAACCCTAACCCTAACCCTAACCCTAACCCTAACCCTAACCCTAACCCTAACCCTAACCCTAACCCTAACCCTAACCCTAACCCTAACCCTAACCCTAACCCTAACCCTAACCCTAACCCTAACCCTAACCCTAACCCTAACCCTAACCCTAACCCTAACCCTAACCCTAACCCTAACCCTAACCCTAACCCTAACCCTAACCCTAACCCTAACCCTAACCCTAACCCTAACCCTAACCCTAACCCTAACCCTAACCCTAACCCTAACCCTAACCCTAACCCTAACCCTAACCCTAACCCTAACCCTAACCCTAACCCTAACCCTAACCCTAACCCTAACCCTAACCCTAACCCTAACCCTAACCCTAACCCTAACCCTAACCCTAACCCTAACCCTAACCCTAACCCTAACCCTAACCCTAACCCTAACCCTAACCCTAACCCTAACCCTAACCCTAACCCTAACCCTAACCCTAACCCTAACCCTAACCCTAACCCTAACCCTAACCCTAACCCTAACCCTAACCCTAACCCTAACCCTAACCCTAACCCTAACCCTAACCCTAACCCTAACCCTAACCCTAACCCTAACCCTAACCCTAACCCTAACCCTAACCCTAACCCTAACCCTAACCCTAACCCTAACCCTAACCCTAACCCTAACCCTAACCCTAACCCTAACCCTAACCCTAACCCTAACCCTAACCCTAACCCTAACCCTAACCCTAACCCTAACCCTAACCCTAACCCTAACCCTAACCCTAACCCTAACCCTAACCCTAACCCTAACCCTAACCCTAACCCTAACCCTAACCCTAACCCTAACCCTAACCCTAACCCTAACCCTAACCCTAACCCTAACCCTAACCCTAACCCTAACCCTAACCCTAACCCTAACCCTAACCCTAACCCTAACCCTAACCCTAACCCTAACCCTAACCCTAACCCTAACCCTAACCCTAACCCTAACCCTAACCCTAACCCTAACCCTAACCCTAACCCTAACCCTAACCCTAACCCTAACCCTAACCCTAACCCTAACCCTAACCCTAACCCTAACCCTAACCCTAACCCTAACCCTAACCCTAACCCTAACCCTAACCCTAACCCTAACCCTAACCCTAACCCTAACCCTAACCCTAACCCTAACCCTAACCCTAACCCTAACCCTAACCCTAACCCTAACCCTAACCCTAACCCTAAACCCTAAACCCTAAACCCTAACCCTAACCCTAACCCTAACCCTAACCCTAACCCTAACCCTAACCCTAACCCTAACCCTAACCCTAACCCTAACCCTAAACCCTAAACCCTAAACCCTAAACCCTAACCCTAACCCTAAACCTAACCCTAAACCTAAACCTAAACCTAACCCTAAACCCTAACCCTAACCCTAACCCTAACCCTAACCCTAAACCCTAAACCCTAAACCCTAAACCCTAACCCTAACCCTAACCCTAACCCAACACCCCAACCCCCCAACCCCCAACCCCCAAACCCTCAAACCCCAAACCCTCAAACCCCAAACACTAACACTAAACCTAACACTAAACACTAACACTAAACACTAAAACACTAAAACACTAACCCTAAAACACTAAACACTAACACTAACCCCTAACACTAACCCCTAACACTAACACTAAACACTAACACTAAACACTAAACACTAAACACTAAACACTAACCCTAAACCCTAACCCTAACCCTAACACTAACACTAAACACTAAACACTAAACACTAACACTAAACACTAACACTAAACACTAAACACTAACACCCTAACCCTAAACCTAAACCCTAAACCTAACCCTAACCCTTCTTACCGCTCAAATCACATTAATTAGCTTTCATTGTGGATGAAGTTACAATGAAATAAATGGTTCATGGACCGTTTGTCTTACCTGGCCTCTTGAAGCAGTAAACAAGGAGAAGTCTTCATCGAGGGAAAGTCACTGCCAAGCTAGCGCCGGAAGCTAGCGCGAGCAGCTAGCGCCGGAAGCTAGCGCGAGCAGCTAGCGCCGGAAGCTAGCGCGAGCAGCTAGCGCCGGCAGCTAGCCCGCGGCTAATAGCAGCTAACAACAGCACCGAGTTTACTAACTCACTTGTATTTACTCTCAACTAGCGCCCACGGCCGTTTCATCGTCTCCAGTCCGACCCGGTGTAGCTGTAGCTCCTAGCTGTCTTCTGTTTCATGACCTTGATATCAGCCCTCTCTAACAGCAGCTCCCGCTGGAACACACACATGCTACCTGACGGGGGCGGGACTAGTCGCCACAGCGAGCTGCTGATTGGCTGAGATAACAGCTTCACAACATGCTACCTGAACCACAACTTGACACTTCACACTAGCTTAGTTATTTTTGCTTGAGACATTGCAGAAGCACAGTAATTCAGAATTTGAGTGTTTTTCTTTCTTTTTAATGCAACCCATTATATCATGTAGGTTATACTAACAAAAGCAAAATAGATAGGGAAACATTAATTCAGCAAAATGTCTTTATTTGGTTCAGGCATGTGAGAATGTGATCAAAGAGCAGAGGTCGGTCCAGGCCTTCAGATCGAGTTGTCTGCAGTCACACAGAGACCAAGCTGTTGAAAATGCTGCTATCATAGTCAGCAGATACGTTTAGCTCTTCTCTTAAATATTTCTTAGCTTTAACTATCACACTTTAATAGGTAGTAAGGTCAGATTTACACCAAATGTTGTTTGTGCTGTGTTCATTATCCTACGTTTTAATTTGGTTAATATGCAGCGATCAACAGAAACAGCTTATGGACACTGAGTTCCATCAGGATATTGACTGACCATAAATATGCCATTTATTAGGATTTTGTCATGAATAAATAAATAAATAAAATTAAAAGGTCAGTTCAAACAACACATCTTCCTAACCTTACCTTATCCTCTTACCCCTTGAGGTGTCTAGCCATTCGAGTGGTGCAACCAAAGTAGGAAGTACAACTGCTGCTGAGTTATTCAAATATATCTTTAAATGTTTTAAAGTGTAAGGTTTGCTGATTACAGTAGTAAGTATGTGATAAAATGCTCCAACATGGTGTAACAGAAGCACAAGAAGAGATTGGTGACGCCAGTAACACACCAATAACTATCTAAAGTTACGTTCAACTACTGGCAGCAGATGTGTCATGAATTAAGCAAATGTTTTATTCTTTATGAATTAATTTGCAATGGGAAACTATTATTATTATTTCGTCTTTCAAAAGTTACATAGTCTCATTTTAAGCTAAAAAGGTTCCATTGACTTCCACTACTGGCTTTATCACAGACACATCGTGGTAAATAAAACACAAACTATGAGGGCTTTTGTCTTTTGTGTGAACTGAAACCATTTTAGTGTGAATCTATTACGTTAAAGTGAATGTACTGAGATACAGCTTGGTCTCCGTTTCTAGCTGCAGCTGATCTACAGTCAGTCCTCGACCTCCACAGACCAAGGCCAGGACCTCAGTCACAGCAGGTTAAAGCTTTAGGTTTTCAGTTGGCTATACAGCAGTGGAAAGCTTGGCAAACAGAGAAGCACTAAAATCATTAAAGCATTGTTTCTCGCTGCGACTAGCAGCCAGTTTCTACTTTCTTACATTTTCTAATTGCTGGTTCTTCAGGGCAGAATGTGAGTTTGGCTTCTTAAATCTCTGGAAAACTCACATCACTTGCTCTAAGACCATCACAAAGTAATCCTAACAATCATTTTCATATCATCCTTAGACATGTCAAAAAAAGAAAATATTTGAAATGATCATAATTAATGTTATCAGATCTAATAATAAACTTTTTAAAAAAGCAAACATTTGCTTTGGCAACTTTTCCGGTGCACAGCAGGAACAACAGAAGACTCAAATGAAAAGAGAAATGAATCGTTACAAACAGAAGCAACAAAAGCTTTAACACACATCACACTACAGAAAACACATCTTCAGGTCTTCCATATCAAATACACTTTTTGGTATCGCATTGGTTTAACAGCTTTCAGTTGCGTCAGAAAGGAGATGATGTTTTATACTGTTCTTTGAGTAAACCTAAGACACTTTAGGGTTATCATTATTCAGGTGAACCTTGAGGACCAGAAGAGCTTGAAGCGACACAGACTTTTGGTTAATGATATATTAGTTTCTTCAGTCAAGAGGATTATTTATTATTCACCACTCCTAACTTTTGTTAGGAGTGGTGAATAATGAGGATCACACCATTTAGCATCTAAACTAACTGTTGCTGACATTCACAGGCAAGTTTTTAAGCTATTTAATGTGCTACAGCTACAACGATCCAGCCTGCATACTGATGTTGGCGGTTCACTTTTCCTCGGTAGTCTGTTGTTTGTTCAGCAAGCCAAGGAGCAACATATGATATCTGTCCTCATTTGTAGATAAGTAAGCTAATATGGGTTGTGGAGATATCTATAAACAACTTGGATCAAAAATAACTTTATGAATCAAAATGTTTGGTGTCTTCTGAAAGCTGCTGCCCTCAAGGTTCACCTTTTGTTAGTCATTCACACACATGTATATTATCATGCTCACAAGCATGTTGCTGTGCTTTGGTTATGTTAGGAAGTGTAAAGGTAGACTCTGAATGTTAAAGATTTAGAGGTATTTGGTTACATATTTCTTTAAGATAGCTAAATATTTGGCAAGAATTCACCAACTTTAAAAAAGAAAGCAAGTATTCCTTATAGTATTGACATAGAAAGCCTTTCAAAATATCTGACATCTTCATTTGGTTACTCTTTAAAATTTAAATGTTAGGATCAACAAAATAAAGAGTTTCGTGTTGAAGGGGTGCGCCTGGAATGACCAAACTAAAGGACAAAAAAAGATAATGAAATCATGAAAGATGTTTTTGGTTTGGGTTCAGTTAAAGCACTTCACACACAAGCAACCCCTTTCAAACAGGAATAATCCAAAATAAAACAATTCTTTAAAGCAAAATAAAGAAAACCATGAAAATGTTTACATCTTTGGGTATCATTCAGCTTGGTTTTCACACAAGAACTTTTTGGATAGGCTGACAGGGTGAAACACGAGCCTTGTTTGTGCATTCAGGCAAGTTTCACCTTAAAACTTCTTTCGCCGCCAACTCAGTGTCATCGAGGTCCCAGGGTGACCAATTTGGCATCTGGAGAGTTAACTTGGCAGCTTGGCCTTTAAACAGTCATTTTTTGGCTTATCATCAGTATGCCATCAGGTTTGTGCAGATCAAACAAGCATCCTGTTAGTTGGAACTTGTTTTCTTTGATGGACTTCATAGAAAAGAAATCGAATGCATCGCTTAAAAAATTCATGAAGCACTCCATCCATCCATCCATCTTCAACCGCTTATCCAGGATCGGGTTGCGGGGGCAACAGCTCCAGCAGGGGACCCCAAACTTCCCTTTCCCGGGCCACATTAACCAGCTCTGACTGGGGGATCCCGAGGCGTTCCCAGGCCAGAGTAGAGATATAATCTCTCCACCTAGTCCTGGGTCTTCCCCGTGGTCTCCTCCCAGCTGGTCGTGCCTGGAACACCTCCCAAGGGAGGCGCCCAGGAGGCATCCGTGCTAGATGCCCGAACCACCTCAACTGGCTCCTTTCGACGCAAAGGAGCAAGGACTCTACTCCGAGTCCCTCACGGATGACTGAGCTTCTTACCCTATCTCTAAGGGAGACGCCAGCCACCCTCCTAAGGAAACCCATTTCGGCCGCTTGCACCCGCGACCTCGTTCTTTCGGTCATGACCCAACTCTCATGACCATAGGTGAGAGTAGGAACGAAGATTGAACGGTAGATCGAGAGCTTTGCCTTCCGGCTCAGCTCTCTTTTCGTCACAACGGTGCGGTAAAGCGAATGCAATACCGCCCCTGTTGCGCCGATTCTCCGACCAATCTCACGTTCCGTCGTCCCCTCACTCGCGAACAAGACCCCGAGATACTTAAACTCCTTCACTTGGGGTAAGGACTCATTCCCTACCCGGAGTAGGCAATCCATCGGTTTCCTGCTGAGAACCATGGCCTCAGATTTAGAGGTGCTGATTCTCATCCCGACTGCGTCACACTCGGCTGCGAACCGATCCAGTGAGTGCTGGAGGTCGCAGACCGATGATGCCAACAGGACCACATCATCTGCAAAAAGCAGCGATGAGATCCTCAGCACACCGATCTGCAAACCCTCCTCCACCCGACTACGCCTCAATATCCTGTCCATGAATATCACGAACAGGATTGGTGACAAAGCGCAGCCCTGGCGGAGGCCAACCCCCACCGGAAACGAGTCCGACTTACTGCCGAGGATCCGAACACAGCTCTCGCTTTGGGCGTACAGGAATTGGATGGCCCTGAGAAGTGCCCCCCTCACCCCATACTCCCGCAGCACCCCCCACAGTATCTCCCAGGGGACCCGGTCATATGCCTTCTCCAAGTCCACAAAACACATGTAGACTGGATGGGCATACTCCCAGGCCCCCTCCAGGATCCTTGCGAGAGTGAAGAGCTGGTCCGTTGTTCCACGGCCAGGACGGAATCCGCATTGTTCCTCTTCGATCTGAGGTTCGACTATCGGCCGAACCCTCCTTTCCAGCACCTTGGAGTAGACTTTACCAGGGAGGCTGAGCAGTGTGATACCCCTGTAATTGGCACACACTCTCTGGTCCCCCTTTTTGAAAAGGGGAACCCTAACCCCGGTCTGCCACTCCTTAGGCACTGTCACCGACTTCCACGCGGACCGGCCTTGTTGGTCACTGGCACTGGTCGAAGAAATAGTTACTCAAGGGAAAGGGTTTCAGAATTTTTTGGTTGAGGTAGGCTAGCACAAGCAGCGTAATCAGGCTAAAATTGGCCTCAACTATGGCTCAGATATACATATGGGTTCCAACAGTTTCTAAATGCTGGCAACCCATACTGGATAGTTCTAACATCAAATTTTGTAGTCCAGCAGGTAACCAACCAAACAGCAGGTGGTTACTAACCAACCAACCACCGGGCAGGTTAAAAAAAAACACACAAACCAACAAGCAGGTAACCAACCAAACCAACCAACCGGTAAACAACCAACAGGTAACCCAACCAACCGGTAAACAACCAACAGACCAGCAGGTAACCAACAGGTAACCAACAAACCGGCACGTAAACAATCAGCAGGTACATAATCAATCAGCAGGTACATAATCAGCAGATAAACAATCAGCAGGTACATAATCAGCAGGTACATAATCAGCAGGTACATAGCAGGTAAACAATCAGCTGGTACATAGCAGGTAAATAGCAGGTAAACAATCAGCAGGTAAACAATCAGCAGGTACGTAGCAGGTAAATATCAGCAGGTACGTAGCAGGTAAACAATCAGCAGGTACGTAGCAGGTAAACATCAGCAGGTACATAGCAGGTAAACAATCAGCAGGTACATAGCAGGTAAACAATCAGCAGGTACATAGCAGGTAAACAATCAGCAGGTACGCAGCAGGTAAACAATCAGCAGGTACATAGCAGGTAAACAATCAGCAGGTACGTAGCAGGTAGATAGCAGGTAAACAATCAGCAGGTACGTAGCAGGTAAATATCAGCAGGTACATAGCAGGTAAACAATCAGCAGGTACGTAGCAGGTAAACAATCAGCAGGTATATAGCAGGTAAACAATCAGCAGGTAAATATCAGCAGGTAAATATCAACAGGTACATAGCAGGTAAACAATCAGCAGGTACATAGCAGGTAAACAATCAGCAGGTAAATATCAGCAGGTAAATATCAACAGGTACATAGCAGGTAAACAATCAGCAGGTACATAGCAGGTAAACAATCAGCAGGTACGTAGCAGGTAAATATCAGCAGGTACGTAGCAGGTAAATATCAGCAGGTACGTAGCAGGTAAACAATCAGCAGGTAAATATCAGCAGGTAAATATCAACAGGTACATAGCAGGTAAACAATCAGCAGGTACATAGCAGGTAAACAATCAGCAGGTACGTAGCAGGTAAACAATCAGCAGGTACGCAGCAGGTAAACAATCAGCAGGTACATAGCAGGTAAACAATCAGCAGGTACGTAGCAGGTAAACAATCAGCAGGTACGTAGCAGGTAAACAATCAGCAGGTAGATAGCAGGTAAACAATCAGCAGGTACGTAGCAGGTAAATATCAGCAGGTACATAGCAGGTAAACAATCAGCAGGTACGTAGCAGGTAAATATCAGCAGGTACATAGCAGGTAAACAATCAGCAGGTAAATATCAACAGGTACATAGCAGATAAACAATCAGCAGGTAAATATTAGCAGGTAAATATCAACAAGTACATAGCAGGTAAACAATCAGCAGGTACATAGCAGGTAAACAATCAGCAGGTACATAGCAGGTAATTTAATTTATGTTACGCCCCAGTCTAGGGGTGTGGAAGTGCAACATAAAATGCAAGTGAAACGGCGAATGAATTGCAACAATTAATATTTATTGTTGCACACAATAATTAAACAATCTATTTACAAATGCAAACCACAGGAAGCGCAGGCTGAGGGTGAACCAACGGCCAAAATAACAAACAAAACAACTTCTCAAACAAGTTCTAACTAAACCCTATAACAACAACAAAATAAAAATACATGGGCTAAACCTAACTCCTTAATTTAAATCAAATGACGGTTCACCCCTACAGCTTAAGGATTAAAGTCCAATATATTTACAAATATAATGTAAATTGTGTTAGACCCCAAGGTCAATACAACAAAGGATTAAAGTCCAATATATTTACAAAGATACTTAAACTAAAGCTACAAATGTTTACACTAAAACACACACAGGAAAAAGGCTATGGCTAACACGAGCACACTTTACCAATCTACAAGTGGTCACTACTCTAATACTTCCTACACACAGTTTACAAGTACAACACTACAAATGCTGATAAAAAGATTGGTTTAGCGAGGAGGATCGAAGCAAACACCGGACAGCCATCAACCTCCTTTCAGCTTTGTTTTCCTGGAAGTTAAATAGGCCGACCCGCCGTCCTCAGCCAATCCGCAGCAGCGACGTCATTGAAGGCCAGCCAATGGAAACAGCACCTATTAACACAGATCATCTGAAGAACACGAGAGCTCTCACTCGCCATTAATTTAGCCACACCATTACCTGTACACAATTTATAAGTAACATAAATACCCATGAATCTCCCCCAAAGAAGTTTGTTAATTAGGGGAGAACCGACGCACGGGAGAGAGCGTCTGACCCCGACGCACGGGAGAGGGCGTCTGACCCCGACGCACGGGAGAGGGCGTCTGACCCCGACGCACGGGAGAGGGCGTCTGACCCCGACGCACGGGAGAGGGCGTCTGACCCCGACGCACGGGAGAGAGCGTCTGACCCCGACGCACGGGAGAGGGCGTCTGACCCCGACGCACGGGAGAGGGCGTCTGACCCCGACGCACGGGAGAGGGCGTCTGACCCCGACGCACGGGAGAGAGCGTCTGACACGACATTTTCAGGGCCTTTTTTGTGGCGGATTTCCAGATTGAAATGTTGCACCAGTAAGGACCATATTACTGGAGGATGTTCTATTTAATGTTTCTTTACCACTGAGTATCAGATTACATTTAGTGTAGGTGCTGCCTTATAGTTACTATTATTATTAAACATAATACATTAAATGTTTATATGTGTTAAATATTATTATTATAATCATTATTATTATTAATAATAATTATAGTAATGATAATATATATATATATATATTATTATCATTATTAATAATAATAATAATAATATGTAACACATATTATTATTATCATTATCATGATATATACATATATATATTTATATATATGTATATATATATTATATATATAATTATACACTGTGTGTGTGTGTGTGTGTGTGTGTGGTGGTGGTGGGCGGGGCCTGTAGCAGCAGCAGGAGGCTCATTGTCTGAGCAGAGAGAGCGAGAGAGAGAGAGCGATAGACAGAGAGAGAGCGAGAGAGAGAGAGAGAGCGAGAGAGAGGAGGGAGAGAGACAGAGAGAGAGAGAGAGAGAGAGCGATAGACAGAGAGAGAGCGAGAGAGAGAGAGCGAGAGAGAGGAGGGAGAGACAGAGAGAGCGAGAGAGAGAGACAGAGAGAGAGAGAGAGAGAGAGGAGGGAGAGACAGAGAGAGCGAGAGAGAGAGAGGAGGGAGGGAGGGAGACAGAGAGAGAGAGAGACAGAGAGAGCGAGAGAGAGACAGAGAGAGAGAGAGAGAGGAGGGAGGGAGGGAGACAGAGAGAGAGAGACAGAGAGAGAGAGAGAGGAGGGAGGGAGGGAGACAGAGAGAGAGAGACAGAGAGAGAGAGAGAGAGAGGAGGGAGAGACAGAGAGAGCGAGAGAGAGAGACAGAGAGAGAGAGAGAGAGAGAGGAGGGAGGGAGGGAGACAGAGAGAGAGAGAGGAGGGAGGGAGGGAGACAGAGAGAGAGAGACAGAGAGAGAGAGAGAGAGAGGAGGGAGAGACAGAGAGAGCGAGAGAGAGAGACAGAGAGAGAGAGAGAGAGGAGGGAGGGAGGGAGACAGAGAGAGAGAGACAGAGAGAGAGAGAGAGGAGGGAGGGAGGGAGACAGAGAGAGAGAGACAGAGAGAGAGAGAGAGAGAGGAGGGAGAGACAGAGAGAGCGAGAGAGAGAGACAGAGAGAGAGAGAGAGAGAGAGGAGGGAGGGAGGGAGACAGAGAGAGAGAGAGGAGGGAGGGAGGGAGACAGAGAGAGAGAGACAGAGAGAGAGAGAGAGAGAGAGGAGGGAGAGACAGAGAGAGCGAGAGAGAGAGACAGAGAGAGAGAGAGCGAGAGAGGAGGGAGGGAGACAAAGAGGAGGAGGCCGACTCTCTCTTTCTTTCTTCATGTGGGGGAGGAGAGGAGGAGAGGGGGAGGATTAACCGGCTGATCTGCGACACGCGCTCACACACAACACACACACATTTCATATTAACACACACACACAACGACACGGCATCAGACCTTCATCTGGATCAGCATCATCATCCTCAGCATCAGCATCAGCATCATCATCCTCATCCTCATCTTCAGCAGCAGCAGCAGCAGCAGCGGAGGAGGAGGAGGAGGAGAGACAAAGAGACACACCGACAGACGGAGAGAGAGAGACAGACGGGAGGAGGAGGAGGGAGACGGTTCACTGTCTGACCAGAGACAGACAGAGAGACAGACAGGAAGGAGAGACAGAGAGACAGACAGACGGGCCTTGGTGTTCAGTGATGGCCGACCACATGTTCCTGCTGCTGAGTGTCTGATCAGTGTTGTTGCAGGTGGGTGTGTTCAGTGTGTGTGTGTGTG
>JAUPFX010000024.1:16414368-16456868 GCA_036937225.1 Sebastes paucispinis | reverse complement strand
AAGTCTTCCTCATGAGCACCACTCAGGTTCCCACGGGGTGGCGGTTCCAAATAGTTGGTTTGTTTGTCTGTTCAGGTTCGACGGAGAGCAGTCGGAGGCCGGAGGTGAGGTCTCGTCCATAGACTCTCCCTGGAGTCGGTCTATAGAGGATCTCCATGGTGACTGCAGCCTCCCCTCACCGTCCTCATCTGTTCCCCGAGCAGCTCGACACTCCATCAGGTAACAGATATACGAAAGAGATAATGTACAGCGAGCCGGTCATTGTTTCCGCTTCGCTCCACGGAGGTCTCTCATCGTCCTGTCGGGGTTTATTTTACAACAATGACCCGCTAGATGAACATTATCCTGATTATCACACGGCTACTGACTGAAGACATCAATAATCAGACACAAAAACAGTCCTCCAGAGTCCCACATCAGAGCTGTGTCCATAGCAACGGTCTGTTACACATAGCAACGGTCTCTTGTACGAAGCAACGGTCTGTTACACGTAGAAACGGTCTGTTATACGTGGCAACGGTCTGTTATACGTAGCAACGGTCTGTTACACGTAGCAACGGTCTGTTACACGTAGCAACGGTCTATTACACGTAGCAACGGTCTGTTACACGTAGCAACGGTCTGTTACACGTAGCAACGGTCTATTATACGTAGCAACGGTCTGTTACACGTAGCAACGGTCTGTTACACGTAGCAACGGTCTGTTACACGTAGCAACGGTCTGTTATACGTAGCAACGGTCTGTTACACGTAGCAACTGTCTATTATACGTAGCAACGGTCTTCTATACGTAGCAACGGTCTGTTATACGTAGCAACGGTCTGTTACACGTAGCAACGGTCTGTTACACGTAGCAATGGTCTGTTACACGTAGCAACGGTCTGTTACACGTAGCAACGGTAGGTGATGGTGGTGGTGATGAAGATGATGGTGATGGTGATGGCGATGGCGATGGCGATGATGATGATGATGATGATGGTGATGATGGTGGTGATGATGATGGTGATGGTGATGATGATGATGGTGATGATGGTGATGATGATGATGATGATGGTGATGATGATGGTGATCATGGTGATGATGATGGTGATGATGATGATGATGGTGATGATGATGGTGATGATGGTGATGATGATGATGATGATGATGGTGATGATGATGATGATGATGAAGATGATGATGGTGATGATGATGATGGTGATGATGATGGTGATGATGGTGATGATGGTGATGGTGATGATGGTGATGATGGTGGTGATGGTGATGATGATGGTGATGATGATGGTGGTGATGGTGGTGATGATGATGATGGTGATGATGATTATGGTGATGATGGTGATGGTGATGATGGTGATGGTGGTGATGGTGATGATGGTAATGATGATTATGGTGATGATGGTGATGATGGTGATGATGATGATGATGATGATGATGATGATGTGTTAGTAGTTCGGCCATGGTGACTCGCTCCAACACTCTGCCGAGTCGTCGAACTCTGAAGAATTCCCGACTCGTCTGTAAGAAAGACGACGTTCACGTTTGCGTCATGTGTCTGAGAGCCATCATGAACTACCAGGTAGTACTTTTACTCTTCATCATGTACTTTAAATGTATGAAGTACATAAATACATGAAGTACTTTAAATCTAGTACTTCTGTCTGAGCCGGTGTGATCTTCATCTGTGTCCTCGTCTTCCTCAGTACGGCTTCAACATGGTGATGTCACATCCTCACGCCGTCAACGAGATCGCCCTCAGCCTCAACAACAGGAACCCCAGGTCAGTACTACACGCAGTACTACACGCAGTACTACACACAGGTACTAATGACCTCTCCACCTGTCTGTCTCTCTACCTGTCTGTCTCTCCACCTGTCTGTCTCTCTACCTGTCTCTCTACCCGTCTGTCTCTCCACCTGTCTGTCTCTCTACCTGTCTGTCTCTCTACCTGTCTCTCTACCCGTCTGTCTCTGGTCTTCAGGACGAAGGCTCTGGTGTTGGAGTTGTTGGCGGCGGTGTGTTTGGTCAGAGGAGGTCATGAGATCATCCTGTCGGCCTTTGACCACTTCAAGACTGTAAACAACACACACACACACACACACACACACACACACACACAGAGAACACACACGCACGCACGCACGCACGCACGCACGCACGCACGCACGCACGCCGGCGCTCACGTCCCAGTTGACTGATTGGACAACAGCGCTCTGATGTCACTGTTTGACTTCTTCGTTGGTGTCAGAGCTCTCGAGCATCCACACAATCAATACACACTTATAACACACACTGTTGTACTCTACACACTCTACACACAGTACACACAGTACACACAGTACACACTACAGAGTTACAGACTGACTGACTTGTTGGTTGGTTGGTTGATTGATTGATTGATTGACTGATTGACTGATTGACTGATTGACTGATTGATTGATTTGTTGGTTGGTTGACTGACTGACTGACTGACTGACTGACTGACTGACTGACTGACTGACTGACTGACTGGTTGGTTAGTTGGTTGATTGGTTGGTTGGTTGATTGGTTGGTTGGTTGGTTGGTTGGTTGATTGACTGATTGATTGATTTGTTGCAGGTGTGTTCAGAGTCGATGCGTTTTGAGAAGCTGATGGAACATTTTAAGAACGAAGACGACAACATCGACTTTTTGGTACGAAGGGTCAACTTTACCTGAACACTTTTAATAAATAATAATTATTAATAATAATGTTATTGACAGGTGGCCTGTATGCAGTTCATTAACATAATATTATTAAATTAATAATATAATAATAATAATGTTATTGACAGGTGGCCTGTATGCAGTTCATTAACATCGTGGTCCACTCAGTGGAGGACATGAACTTCAGAGTCCATCTACAGTACGACTTCACCAAACTCAACCTGGACGAACACCTGGAGGTAACGCCGTCACATGATCCGCTCTGAGCCAATCATACGAGAGCTGATGACTGACAACAAGCCTGTCTCTCTACCTGTCCCTCTACCTGTCTCTCTACCTGTCCCTCTACCTCTCTCTCTACCTGTCCCTCTACCTCTCTCTCTACCTGTCTCTCTACCTGTCCCTCTACCTGTCCATCAACCTGTCTCTCTACCTGTCTCTCTACCTGTCCCTCTACCTGTCTCTCTACCTGTCTCTCTACCTCTCGCTCTACCTGTCTCTCTACCTGTCTCTCTACCTCTCCCTCTACCTGTCCATCAACCTCTCCCTCTACCTGTCTCTCTACCTGTCCATCAACCTGTCTCTCTACCTGTCCCTCTACCTGTCCATCAACCTGTCTCTCTACCTGTCCCTCTACCTCTCTCTCTACCTGTCTCTCTACCTGTCCCTCTACCTCTCTCTCTACCTGTCCATCAACCTGTCTCTCTACCTGTCCCTTTACCTCTCCCTCTACCTGTCTCTCTACCTGTCCCTCTACCTGTCCATCAACCTGTCTTTCTACCTGTCCCTCTACCTGTCTCTCTACCTGTCCCTCTACCTGTCCCTCTACCTGTCCATCAACCTCTCCTTCTACCTGTCTCTCTACCTGTCCATCAACCTGTCTATCTACCTGTCCCTCTACCTGTCTCTCTACCTGTCTCTCTACCTGTCCCTCTACCTGTCTCTCTACCTGTCTCTCTACCTGTCTCTCTACCTGTCCCTCTACCTGTCCCTCTACCTGCCCCTCTACCTGTCTCTCTACCTGTCCCTCTACCTGTCTCTCTACCTGCCCCTCTACCTGTCTCTCTACCTGTCTCTCTACCTGTCCCTCTACCTGTCCCTCTACCTGTCCCTCTACCTGTCTCTCTACCTGCCCCTCTACCTGTCTCTCTACCTGTCTCACCTCAGAGGCTGAAGCACACGGAGAGCGACAGGCTGCAGGTTCAGATTCAGGCGTACCTGGACAACGTGTTCGACGTCGGGACGCTGCTGGAGGACGCCGAGACCAAAACGGCTGCTTTGGAACGAGTCGAGGAGCTAGAGGAGAACCTGGGCACGGTGAGACAGACAGGTGGAGAGACAGACAGGTTTAGTACTAACCTGTCTCTCTCTGTGTGTCCTCAGATGTCGGAGCGTCTGCTGGACGTGGAGAACGAAGCGATGAAAGACAGAGAGACAGATAACAGAGATATGTTTAGAGACAGACAGGTGTACAGACAGATAATAGAGACAGACAGGTGTAGTACTAACCTGTCTCTGTCTCTCTGTGTGTCCTCAGATGTCGGAGCGTCTCCTGGACGTGGAGAACGAAGCGATGCTGAAGATTGTTGAACTGGAGAAACAGCTGATGCAAACCAACAAGGAGCTGGACCACGTCCGGGTCAGTGCTGTCGCCATGGAAACCACACAAACATCTGGTCACCATGGAAACAGAAACTGTTGTGTATGATGACGCTGATGACGTCATCATATGATGGATCAATATTTCTGTTGGTGAACTAGAGAGAAAAAAGATTCCTGAAATGTTGTACTGTTCCTTTAAGTCCACACCTGTCCCTCACCTGTCTCTCACCTGTCTCTCACCTGTCCCTCACCTGTCTCTCACCTGTACCCCCCCCCCCCACACACCTGTTACCTGCAGGATGTGTACACCAACACCAACTCTCAGGTGCACACGTTGCGGCGGATGGTTCGGGAGAAGGACCAGACGATCCGGCGTCAGAGTCGTCTGGAGCGTCAAGCTCAGGAGGCCCAGCAGGCCGGAGGACCAGGAGCTCCTCAACCACAGAGAGGAGAGGGGGACGGGGGGGTGGGGGACTCCGCCTCCCCGTCTCCTCCACCCTGTCCCAACCTGTCCCCCAGGTGAGACACGTTCACTCCTAACCTGTCCCCCAGGTGAGACACGTTCACTCATAACCTGTCCCCCAGGTGAGACACGTTCACTCCTAACCTGTCCCCCAGGTGAGATACGTTCACTCCTAACCTGTCCCCCAGGTGAGACACGTTCACTCATAACCTGTCCCCCAGGTGAGACACGTTCACTCCTAACCTGTCCCCCAGGTGAGACACGTTCACTCCTAACCTGTCCCCCAGGTGAGACACGTTCACTCTTAACCTGTCCCCCAGGTGAGACACGTTCACTCCTAACCTGTCCCCAAGGTGAGACACGTTCACTCCTTACCTGTCCCCCAGGTGAGACACGTTCACTCCGAACCTGTCCCCCAGGTGAGACACGTTCACTCCTAACCTGTCCCCCAGGTGAGACACGTTCACTCCTTATCTGTCCCCCAGGTGAGACACGTTCACTCCTTACCTGTGACCAAAGACTGATTGATTGATTGATTGATTGATTGATTGATTGATTGATTGATTGATTGATTGATTGATTGATTGATTGATTGTTTGTTTCCACAGTCCGGAGACCGTAGCCTATCACAGCATGGGACCGGTGATGGGCGGAGCTCCAGGGATGCCGGTCCCGCCCCCTCCTCCTCCTCCTCCACCAATGCCAGGCACAGGTGAGTTTCAGCTCCACCAATCAGAACGCTGCTTTCATCAAATGCAGCAGAAACACAATCATGATGCTAATACTGCCACCAAATACTAGCAGTACTCTGTAACACCATCACTGAAGGATAAACGTTGAGTAAACAGGAACCTGCTTTCTTTCTTTCTTTCTTCTTCTTGTCTTTGTCTTTAAAGTGTCCAACGGGTCATACCCTGCACCTCCTCCCCCCGCTCCTCCTCCTCCACCTCCTCCACCGCCTCCTCCATGTCGGACCAGCGAGCTCTCCTCCTCCTCCGTCCCCATGCCCCCCCCTCCTCCCCCGGTGGCCCCCCCTCTACCGGGGTCGGGGGGGTTGCCAACGGTCATCTTTAACTCGGGACTGGCAGGTGAGTTTGCACACAACATATATATACTATACTATACTATAGTATACTGTATAGTATTACTAGTATAGTATAGTATACTAGTAATACTATACTAGTATAGTATACTAGTGGGCTGACCTTGACACGGACAACAGACAGAGCAGGATGACCTCGACTGGAGTACGTCACTGATGGAGTACATCACTGATGGAGTACATCACTGATGGAGTACGTCACTGATGGAGTACTGACTGCAGTACATCACTCATGGAGTACATCACTGACGGAGTACATCACTGATGGAGTACATCACTGATGGAATACTGACTGCAGTACATCACTCATGGAGTACATCACTGACGGAGTACTGACTGCAGTACATCACTCATGGAGTACATCACTGACGGAGTACTGACTGCAGTACATCACTCATGGAGTACATCACTGACGGAGTACTGACTCCGTTGTTGGTAAATGTGAACTATAATCTAACTTGTTGTTTCTGTCGTTCTGCTGCCAGAGGGTTCACTCAAGTTATTCTGTACGTTTCTTTATAGTCTTATAAACATCTTTACATTCCTCCATCATCCTCCATCATCATCCATCACCCTCCGTCATCCTCCGTCACCCTCCGTCACCCTCCGTCACCCTCCGTCATCCTCCGTCATCCTCCGTCATCATCCGTCACCCTCCGTCACCCTCCGTCATCCTCCGTCATCCTCCGTCTCTCTCTCACTCATCTTCAACCTGTTATCCGGGGTCAGGTCGGGGGGGCAACAGCTCCAGCAGGGGATGCCAAACTTCCCTTTCCCGGGCCACATGAACCAGCTGTGACTGGGGGATCCCGAGTCGTTCCCAGGCCAGTGTGGAGATATAATCTCTCCACCTAGTCCTGGGTCTTCCCCGTGGCCTCTTCTCAGCTGGTCGTGCCTGGAACACCTCCCTAGGGAGGCGCCCAGGTGGGGGAGGGGGGCATCCTTACCAGATGTTGAACCACCTCAGCTGCTCCTTTCAACGCAAAGGAGTAGCAGCTCTACTCCGAGTCCCTCACGGATGACTGAGCTTCTCACCCTATCTCTAAGGGAGACGCCAGACACCCTCCTGAGGAAACACATTTTGGCCGCTTGTACCCGCGATCTAGTTCTCTGGGTCCTGACCGAGTCCTCATGACCAGAGGTGAGAGTAGGAACGGAGACTGACCGGTAGATCTAGTTCTTTGGGTCCTGACCCAGCCCTCATGACCAGAGGTGAGAGTAGGAACATAGACTGACCAGTAGATCTAGTTCTTTAGGTCCTGACCCAGCCCTCATGACCAGAGGAGAGAGGAGGAACGAGGACTGACCGGTAGATCTAGTTCTTTAGGTCCTGACCCAGCCCTCATGACCAGAGGTGAGAGGAGGAACGAGGACTGACCGGTAGATCTAGTTCTTTGGGTCCTGACCCAGCCCTCATGACCAGAGGTGAGAGTAGGAACGGAGACTGACCGGTAGATCTAGTTCTCTGGGTCCTGACCCAGCCCTCATGACCAGAGGAGAGAGGAGGAACGAGGACTGACCGGTAGATCTAGTTCTCTGGGTCCTGACCCAGCCCTCATGACCAGAGGAGAGAGGAGGAACGAGGACTGACCGGTAGATCTAGTTCTTTAGGTCCTGACCCAGCCCTCATGACCAGAGGTGAGAGTAGGAACGGAGACTGACCGGTAGATCGAGAGCTTTGCCTTCCGGCTCAGCTCTCTTTTCGTCACAACGGTGCGGTAAAGTGAATGCAATACCGCCCCCCCGCTGCTCCAATTCTCCGGCCAATCTCAGGTTCCATCGTCCCCTCACTCGCCAACAAGACCCCGAGGTACTTGAACTCCTTCACTTGGGGTAAGGACTCATTCCCTACCCGGAGCAGGCATCATCCTCCATCATCCTCTTCTATTCATCCTCCATTGTCCTGTCTCCCTGCTCACCTGTCTCCCTGCTCACCTGTCTGTCTCTCTCTCCATGTGGTGCAGCGGTGAAGATCAAGAAGCCGATCCAGACCAAGTTCAGGATGCCGGTGTTGAACTGGGTCGCCCTGAAGCCGAGTCAGATCAATGGGACAGTCTTCAACGACATCGACGACGAGGCCATCCTGCAGGTAACACACATTATATATACAGTATATACATATATGTATATATACTATGTACTGTATATATATTAACACTAACCTGTCCATCTCTCTCTCTGTACCCGTCTGTCTCTCAGGACCTGAACGTGGAGGAGTTTGAGGAGCTGTTTAAGACAAAGGCTCAGGGTCCGGCGGTGGACTTGACTCTGTCCAGACAGAAACTTCCTCAGAAAGCTCCGTCCAAAGTTTCTCTGCTGGAGGCCAACCGGTCCAAGAACCTGGCCATCACTCTGAGGAAGGCCGGCCAGGGGCCAGAGGTCATCTGTCGCGCCATCCACACGTAAGTCCACCAATAACTCCTCCAGTAACTCTACCAGTAACTCCACCAGTAACTCTACCAGTAACTACCAGTAACTCCACCAGTAACTCCACCAGTAACTCCTCCAGTAACTCCACCAGTAACTCCACCAGTAACTCTGCCAGTAACTCTACCAGTAACTACCAGTAACTCCACCAGTAACTCTGCCAGTAACTCTACCAGTAACTACCAGTAACTCCTCCAGTAACTCCACCAGTAACTACCAGTAACTCTACCAGTAACTCCTCCAGTAACTCCACCAGTAACTACCAGTAAGTATCAGTAACTCTACCAGTAACTACCAGTAACTCCACCAGTAAATCCACCAGTAACTCCACCAGTAACTTCACCAGTAACTCCGTGTTTCTACAGGTTCGACCTGCGGACGGTTCGGGTGGACTTCGTGGAGTGTCTGATGCGGTTCCTGCCGACGGAGGCGGAGGTGAAGCTCCTCCGTCAGTACGAGAGGGACAGAAAACCTCTGGAGAACCTGAGCGATGAAGATCGATTCATGATGCAGTTCAGTCGCATCGAACGACTCAATCAGCGCATGTCAATCATGACCTTCATGGGCAACTTCACCGACAACGTCCAGATGTTAACGCCGGTAAGACAGACAGGTAGAGAGACAGACAGGTAGAGACAGACAGGTAGAGAGACAAACAGGTAGAGAGACAGCCAGGTAGAGACAGACAGGTATAGAGACAGACAGACAGGTAGAGACAGACAGGTAGAGAGACAGACAGGTAGAGACAGACATGTAGAGAGACAGACAGGTAGAGAGACAGACAGGTAGAGACAGACAGGTAGAAAGACAGACAGGTAGAGACAGACGGGTAGAGAGACAGACAGGTAGAGTCAGAGGTAGAGACACAGACAGGTAGAGAGACAGACAGGTAGAGAGACACACATGTAGAGACAGACAGGTAGAGAGACAGACAGGTAGAGACAGATGGGTAGAGAGACAGACAGGTAGAGAAACAGACAGGTAGGGAGACAGACAGGTAGATTTGACCTGTCTCACTCTCTTGTCTCCGTCCTCTCAGCAACTTCACGCCATGATCGCTGCTTCAGTTTCTATAAAATCGTCTCAGAAGCTGAAGAAGATCCTGGAGGTCAGTCTGTCTTTATATATACAAGTATATATATATATATATATATAAATATATACAGTATGAGTACATAGTATTCTATATATATATATAAATATATACAGTACACAGAGTACATAGTATTCTATATATATATATAAATATATACAGTACACAGAGTACATAGTATTCTATATATATATAAATATACAGTATGAGTACATAGTATTCTATATATATATATAAATATACAGTATGAGTATATAGTACTCTATATATATATGAATATACAGTATGAGTACATAGTATTCTATATATATATAAATATACAGTATAAGTACATAGTATTCTATATATATATAAATATACAGTATGAGTACATAGTATTCTATATATATAAATATACAGTATGAGTACATAGTATTCTATATATATATAAATATACAGTATGAGTACATAGTATTCTATATATATATAAATATACAGTATGAGTACATAGTATTCTATATATATATATATAAATATACAGTATGAGTACATAGTATTCTATATATATATATAAATATACAGTATGAGTACATAGTATTCTATATATATAAATATACAGTATGAGTACATAGTATTCTATATATATAAATATACAGTATGAATGAGTGTGCGTGTGAAACTACTACGATGATGATGGTTTTGCAGATCATCTTGGCTCTGGGGAACTACATGAACAGCAGTAAGAGAGGAGCTATTTACGGATTCAAACTGCAGAGTTTAGACCTGGTAAGACCTACTACTACTACTACTATTATATCTATAGATAATATAATATACTATAACATAATATAATATAATGTGTTTGTGTTTCAGCTGCTGGAGACGAAGTCGACCGACAGGAAACAGACGTTGCTTCATTACATCGCCAACGTGATCCGAGAGAAATATCCGGCTAAGAGTCTGTTTTACAACGAGCTGCACTACGTGGACAAGGCTGCTGCAGGTGAGTCTGTCAGCCAGTCAGAGCACTGCAAACACATCACACGACCTCACCGGGTTGTCCTAACCTGGTTGTCCTCACCTGTGTAGTGAGTCTGGAGAACGTGCTGTGTGATGTGAAGGACCTGCAGCGCGGCATGGAGCTCACCTGGAGGGAGTTTAGTGTTCAACACAACGCCACGCTCAAAGACTTCATAAGCAGGCACGAATCACGACTCAGCAAACTGCTGGAGGACGCACGCATCGCTGAGGTGAGACAACACACCAGACAAAGTAATCTATTACAAGCTTTAAGTTCCAGTCACCATGACGACCGCTCATATCATCTTCATCACCAACAACAGACAGCGTCTGAACGGAGTCATGACTGCTCTCATCATCGTGGTTCAACAAACACTCTAGAACATCTGAATAGAAACAAAACTAAAATACATACGTACATTTTCTCTGATGTCGATGACATCACTTTTAGTCATCCAATCACAGTGCAGCAGAAAGACGTAGAAGTACGAGCTGCTTCTAATGTGGTGGTTTTGTTTGGATTCAGGACGCGTTTGAAGACGTGGTGAAATTTTTCGGTGAGAGCTCCAAGACGATGCCGCCATCCGTCTTCTTCCCCATCTTCGTTCGCTTCATTAAGGCATACAGGGTGAGTAACCTCAACACATCTCAGGCCCCGCCTCCTCTGCGGGGGCGTGGCCTGTGGGTGTGAAGCCCCGCCTCCTCTACGGGGCGTGGCCTGTGGGTATGAAGCCCCGCCTCCTCTACGGGGTGTGGTATGTGGGTATGAAGCCCCGCCTCCTCTACAGGGCGTGGCCTGTAGGTATGAAGCCCCGCCTCCTCTATGGGGCGTGGCCTGTAGGTATGAAGCCCCGCTTCCTCTACGGGGCGTGGCCTGTGGGTATGAATCTAACACGGAAGTGTTTTTGTGTGTGCAGCTGGCGGAGGACGAGAACGAGCAGCGGAGGCGTCAAGAACAAATGTTACTGGAGAAACTGGAGCAGGAGGAGCAGCAGGAGGAGGAGGAGACCAAGGTGAGACCCTGACCTCTGACCTTTCACACAGGTGGAACACCTGCTGAGTCATTGTGACCTCTACAGGTGTTAACGTTGTCCCACCTCCTTCCCCCCAGTCTCCCTCCCACAGGGGGGGGAAGCGGCCACAGCAGGAGCTGCTCACAGAGCTCAGACGACGACAAGGAAAAGACAGTCGCCATGTTTACGAAGGGAAGGACGGCGCCATAGAGGACATCATCACAGGTAAACACAGTCACAGGTAAACGCCTTGTCACAGGTAAACCCCTTGTCATAAGTAAACGCCTCGTCACAGGTAAACGCCTTGTCACAGGTAAACACAGTCACAGGTAAACGCCTCGTCACAGGTAAACACAGTCACAGGTAAACGCCTCGTCACAGGTAAACACCTCGTCACAGGTAAACACCTCGTCACAGGTAAACACAGTCAAAGCTAAACGCCTCGTCACAGGTAAACGCCTCGTCACAGGTAAACGCCTCATCACAGGTAAACACAGTCAAAGCTAAACGCCTCGTCACAGGTAAACGCCTCGTCACAGGTAAACGCCTTGTCACAGCTAAACACAGTCACAGGTAAACGCCTCGTCACAGCTAACCGCCTCGTCACAGGTGAACAGGTTATTACAGGTGAACACGTCGTCTCACATCAGACCAGGTGTTTTCTGGCTGTCGTCTGATTGGCTGTTTTGTTTTTTCTCACCTGCAGCTCTGAAGACCGTCCCCTTCACAGCGCGATCAGCCAAACGAAGCTCTCGCTTCTTCTGTGACCCCGCCCACTCCGAGGAGCACTACTGAGAGAGAGAGAGAGGCATTACATCATGGAAAGAGATGACATCATAGAGAGTTGAGTTTATACGTCAGCATGTTTGAGGATGACGTCATGTCTTCTACGGCTGGCCACACCCACTTCTAATCGATGGGACCAATTAGCACTTTGAACATTTCTGATGGATGTGAACTGATGACATCATGTTTTATATGTTATTTTATTGGTCAGTTTGTGCACAGACCAGGTTCCCAGACACCACCTGACCTCTGACCTCTGACCTGGCTGTCAAACCAAACTCCATTAAAAATTTGGTAATTTAAAGTATCTTGACACAGAGACCCAGACTCCCGGTTCTGGGTCAGCAGGTCTGTGGTTCTATGGTTGTTCTGGGTTCCTTCAATCTATGTTTTTAACTGGATCTTGTACAGGGTTCTACTCCTTTCAGTACATTGTGTTCTGCTGTGTTCTATTGTATTTACTAGCCTTACCAGAGCCAGGGACACATTGACCTACAATATGAACAGAGCTCTGGTTCTGATCTGTGACTCTGGCTCGACCCCGTCACCTTCCTGAAACTGACCCGTCCTTTCAATGCATTTCCTCTGAAATCCAGTTGGCTCGGACCGGAGTCACACCAGCAGAACCATCTACTTAAAACAACAGTGACATGATAGAAGTACTGAACGGGAGTTCTGGTCTTAAAAGTAGTCATCCGAAGTCACACTCATGTCGCAGTGAGGCGGCGCTGTAGCAGACAACGGAACAAGGAAACGCAGCCCAGTTGGACCGGTTGGACCAGTTGAGCCAGCTGGACCGTTTGGACCGTTTGGACCAGTTGGACCAGTTGGACCGGTTGGACCAGTTGGTTGGACTGGTTGTTGGACTGGTTGGACCGGTTGGATCGGTTGGATCGGTTGGACCGGTTGTTGGACTGGTTGCACCGGTTGGACCGGTTGGACCAGTTGGACCGGTTCTCCAACATGAACACCGTCTGAAACGATTAAACGTGTTTCAGGTTTAAATTAAGAGACGACAAACTGACCTGATTCATGATGAAAGTCTTCAGTCTGTGGACGTGAGGTCAGTCTGTGGACGTGAGGTCAGTCTGCTGGTGAGGCTTCGGGTCGGGACACACCTAGAAGGATCCAAAGAGACACACCTGTAAAAAGATGGACAGAGACTTACATAGAAACATCTGGGCAAGTCTGGACAGAATGGACATACCTGGACCAACAGGACAACCCCAGACAGACCTGGAAAGTGCTTTACAAATATGGACAGACCTGTAGAGATGTCCCTCAAGGTTTCCTGGTGTCCCCGTGGAGTGTCCAGCATCGACCGAAGACCTGGACAGACCCACTGTGTTGTCCTTCCAGGTCTCCTGCAGAGTTGTCCTACAGTGTTTCTGTCTTCTGAAGTGTCTGTGGAGAATCCGGTCTCATACTGAAGACAGTCTCTGATGTGTCTGGACCATCAACACCTCATTAACCCCCCGTACCCTACCCCCCCCCGTCCCCTGTCTCCCCCATCCTCAACCGTCCCCCCCGTCGCCTGTCTCCCCGTCCTCAACCGTCCCCCCGTCCTCAACCGTCCCCTCTTCATTTCAGACCTTAAAACATGATTTCAAGTCAAAGCAAGACAAAAAAAAGTGAAACAGCACAAAGTTTTCTACGTGTACAAACATTTTATAGAAAGCTGTGTAGCATCGCTCGTAAACTGTTCAGTGTTTGTTGGTTGTTGGTGATTCTGATTCTGGTTCTGCACTCGGTGGTGTAAATAAAACGCACCCCGTCTACAAGAAGTCTGTCTGCTTTATATTATTAGTAAGATTACATTAGTGATTATTATTAACAGGAACATAACTACTCTGAGTTTAACATTAATATAACTACTCTGAGTTTAACATTAATATAACTACTCTGAGTTTAACATTAATATAACTACTATGAGTTTAACATTAATATAACTACTATGAGTTTAACATGAATATAACTACTCTGAGTTTAACATTAATATAACTACTATGAGTTTAACATGAATATAACTACTCTGAGTTTAACATTAACATAACTACTCTGAGTTTAACATTAATATAACTACTATGAGTTTAACATTAACATAACTACTCTGAGTTTAACATTAATATAATTACTATGAGTTTAACATTAATATAACTACTATGAGTTTAACATTAATATAACTACTCTGAGTTTAACATTAACATAACTACTCTGAGTTTAACATTAATATAACTACTATGAGTTTAACATTAACATAACTACTATGAGTTTAACATTAACATAACTACTATGAGTTTAACATTAATATAACTACTATGAGTTTAACATGAATATAACTACTCTGAGTTTAACATTAACATAACTACTCTGAGTTTAACATTAATATAACTACTATGAGTTTAACATTAACATAACTACTATGAGTTTAACATTAATATAACTACTCTGAGTTTAACATTAACATAACTACTCTGAGTTTAACATTAATATAACTACTATGAGTTTAACATTAACATAACTACTCTGAGTTTAACATTAACATAACTACTCTGAGTTTAACATTAATATAACTACTCTGAGTTTAACATTAACATAACTACTCTGAGTTTAACATTAATATAACTATTATGAGTTTAACATTAACATAACTACTATGAGTTTAACATTAACATAACTACTCTGAGTTTAACATTAACATAACTACTATGAGTTTAACATTAATATAACTACCCTGAGTCTAACATTAATATAACTACTCTGAGTTTAACATTAATATAACTACTATGAGTTTAACATGAATATAACTACTCTGAGTTTAACATTAATATAACTACTATGAGTTTAACATGAATATAACTACTCTGAGTTTAACATTAACATAACTACTCTGAGTTTAACATTAATATAACTACTATGAGTTTAACATTAACATAACTACTCTGAGTTTAACATTAACATAACTACTCTGAGTTTAACATTAATATAATTACTATGAGTTTAACATTAATATAACTACTATGAGTTTAACATTAACATAACTACTCTGAGTTTAACATGAATATAACTACTCTGAGTTTAACATTAATATAACTACTATGAGTTTAACATGAATATAACTACTCTGAGTTTAACATTAACATAACTACTCTGAGTTTAACATTAATATAACTACTATGAGTTTAACATTAACATAACTACTCTGAGTTTAACATTAATATAATTACTATGAGTTTAACATTAATATAACTACTATGAGTTTAACATTAATATAACTACTCTGAGTTTAACATTAACATAACTACTCTGAGTTTAACATTAACATAACTACTCTGAGTTTAACATTACTATAACTACTATGAGTTTAACATTAACATAACTACTATGAGTTTAACATTAACATAACTACTATGAGTTTAACATTAATATAACTACTCTGAGTTTAACATTAATATAACTACTATGAGTTTAACATGAATATAACTACTCTGAGTTTAACATTAACATAACTACTCTGAGTTTAACATGAATATAACTACTCTGAGTTTAACATTAACATAACTACTCTGAGTTTAACATTAATATAACTACTATGAGTTTAACATTAATATAACTACTATGAGTTTAACATTAATATAACTACTCTGAGTTTAACATTAATATAACTACTGAGTTTAACATTAACATAACTACTCTGAGTTTAACATTAATATAACTACTATGAGTTTAACATTAATATAACTACTCTGAGTTTAACATTAATATAACTACTATGAGTTTAACATTAATATAACTACTACGAGTTTAACATTAATATAACTACTATGAGTTTAACATTAATATAACTACTATGAGTTTAATATTAATATAACTACTATGAGTTTAACTACTCTGAGTTTAACATTAATATAACTACTTTGAGTTTAACATTAACATAACTACTCTGAGTTTAACATTAATATAACTACTATGAGTTTAACATTAATATAACTACTCTGAGTTTAACATTAATATAACTACTATGAGTTTAACATTAACATAACTACTATGAGTTTAACATTAATATAACTACTATGAGTTTAACATTAACATAACTACTATGAGTTTAACATTAACATAACTACTATGAGTTTAACAGGAACATAACTAAAATAACTTTAACAGGTTTTTCAACAATATATTTCAATATCATGTGACGTTTCTTTCTGCTCTGTTTGTCTGAGTAATCGCATCAGAAGAATTATTTTATTAGAATTTATTTTTATTAACTATAGTTACATTTAAGAATATGCAATAATTCCATGTTTCTGATTGGCTGTTGAGTCTCTGTCACAGTTTCCCTGTTTCTGATTGGCTGTTGAGTGTCTGTCACAGTTTCCTTGTTTCTGATTGGCTGTTGAGTGTCTGTCACAGTTTCCTTGTTTCTGATTGGCTGTTGAGTGTCTGTCACAGTTTCCTTGTTTCTGATTGGCTGTTGAGTCTCCGTCACAGTTTCCTTGTTTCTGATTGGCTGTTGAATGTCTGTCACAGTCTCCTTGTTTCTGATTGGCTGTTGAGTCTCCGTCACAGTTTCCTTGTTTCTGATTGGCTGTCTCTTCATCATTTATTTATTTACAGTTAGAATCTGCTACAAATATTTTATATAATTCAATATTTGTTATTATTACCGATTAATTAATTAATTAATTAATCAAACCGTTGATCACTTCCTGCTGGTGATCTGTGCTGTGATTGGCTGTTTGAGTCTCCTGAAGATCATCCAGAGAACGAGTTTGAAGGACGACCTTTGACCCCGAGTCCTGTCACCTGTAGACACACACACAAACTGTCAGCCTCATCAGGTGTATGATGCTGAACACAGGTGAGTCAGTGAGACAGGTGAGTCAGTGATACAAGTGAGTCAGTGAGACAGGTGAGTCAGTGAGACAGGTGAGTCAGTGATAATACAGGTGAGAGAGTGAAACAGGTGAGTTAGTGAGACAGGTGAGTCAGTGATAATACAGGTGAGTCAGTGAGACAGGGAGTCAGTGAAACAGGTGAGTCTCACCCTGAAGGTGCCTCCGGCCAGCGGCTGCTGTCTCCTCCCTGATTGGTCGAGGCCCAGGCTGGCTGAGGTCACGTAGAGGTCAGAGTAGTCTGGACCGCCAAAACAACACGAGGTGGTCTTTGTCACCGGGAGAGAGACCGTCTGCAGCCGCATACCTGAGAGAAGACAACAGGTGAGTAACCAGTGTAACCAGTACAACCAGTATAACTAACCAGTATTGGGGTCGATGTTGATGACGTGTCCTCCGTTGTAACAGTATAACCAGTATAACTTACCAGTGTAACCAGTATAACCAGTACAACCAGTATAACTAACCAGTACAACCAGTATGACCAGTACAACCAGTATAACTTACCAGTACAACCAGTATAACCAGTACAACCAGTATAACTTACCAGTGTAACCAGTATAACCAGTACAACCAGTATAACTTACCAGTGTAACCAGTATAACCAGTACAACCAGTATAACTAACCAGTAGAACCAGTATAACCAGTATAACTAACCAGTAGAACCAGTATAACCAGTACAACCAGTATAACTAACCAGTAGAACCAGTATAACCAGTACAACCAGTATAACTTACCAGTATTGGGGTCGATGTTGATGACGCGTCCTCCGTTGTAACACGCCACCCAGAGACGACCTTCAACATCAACCGTCATCCCGTCAGGTAGCCCCTCCCCCTCCTCCAGACGGTACACCACGCGGCGGTTCCCTAGGCAACACATCACAGTTTATCTCTGTGTACTGAAATATAAATACACAGAAGTACTGCAGTACAAGTACACAGTTACCGAGGTGTCCGGTGTTTGAGTTGTAGTCGAAGGCGTCGACGGTCAGAGACAAACTGTCGATGTAGAACAACGTCCTCTGGTCCAGAGACCAGTCCAGCCCGTTAGATATGTCCACCTGAGAGTGAGACAGGTACAGAGAGACAGACAGGTGAGAGACCACTCCAGCCCGTTAGATATGTCCACCTGAGAGTGAGACAGGTACAGACAGACAGACATACAGGTACAGAGAGACAGACAGACAGACAGACAGACAGGTGAGGTTACCTGGTCCAGGTGTCGGGTCACAGTGAGGTCAGAGGTCACAGAGAACAGAGAGCCCTGCTGTCTCTGAACCTCCGCCGGTCGCTCCTCCTTCCCCATCGTACCTGAGACATCACACACTGTTACCATGGCAACATTGCTTCAGACAGTCAGACAGACAGGTAGACAGACACGCAGACAGGCAGACAGACAGGTAGACAGACAGGTAGAACGACAGGTAGAGAGACAGTTAGACAGACATGTAGACAGACAGGTAAACAGACAGGTCAACAGACAGACAGACAGACAGACAGACAGACAGGTAGAACGACAGGTAGCGAGACATGTAGAGAGACAGTTAGACAGACAGACAGACAGGTAAACAGACAGGTCAACAGACAGGTAGACAGACAGACAGACAGACAGGTAGACAGACAGACAGACAGACAGTGAGACAGACAGGTAGACAGACAGACAGACAGACAGACAGGTCAACAGACAGACAGACAGACAGACAGACAGACAGACAGGTAGACAGACAGACAGGTAAACAAACAGACAGGTAGACAAACAGACAGACAGGTAGACCGACTCACCTGCCAGCAGGCGTCCAATCGGATCGACCTTCCCGTCGTTCAGTCGGTTGTTTGGTTTGTCCTCGTCGACTTCCACCAATGATGTCATCACCTGAGTCGACCAATCAACAGCCATGATGCTGCGGCCCACACCTGCAACATAACCACCTGACCTGCGAGGAACCGCGAAGCCCACCATGTCACCTGAGACAGAAAGACAGGTGAGTTAATGAGTGGCCCACCTGAGGACGGACAGACAGACAGACAGACAGACAGACAGACAGACAGACAGACAGACAGACAGACAGGTGAGTTATTGATTGGCCCACCGTGTCACCTGAGGACAGACAGACAGGTGAGTTAATGAATGGCCCACCTGAGGACAGACAGACAGACAGACAGACAGGTGAGTTATTTCTCATTAACACACTCTGAGAGGTTCCTGCGTGCTGATTGGCCCACCTGTCTCCACAGACTGGATCTGATTGGTCGTTGGACTCCAGCGGTGGATTTTCTGCCCGGCGATGTCGACGAACAGCAACGTCTGCTCTGACTCCTCCCACGCCGGCCCTTCACCAATCAGAGCGCTTGCCTTCACCACGCACTCCACCTTCACTGATGACATCATTACCTGTCTGTCTGTCTGGACCAATCACAGAAGAGGAGTCACCTCTTCACTGTTTCCATGGAAACAACATCAAGTCAAACAAAGGTACTGCATAACAGTACTACAGAGTGTACGAAGTATTATAGTAGTACTATGTACAATAAAGTACTACACAACAGTACATGTTACAGTACTACACTGTGTACTACATATATAGAGTAATTACATATCACATAATACTTTACTCTAAAAAGTACTTTGTCATACACTATATAATGTACTACTACTGTATAACATGACTAGTACACACTAGTACATAAACTACTACAAACACTATTGTATTATTACACATTGAGCACAAAATACTATAAAGTACTATGTAATGCAGCACTACACAGTACTACACAGTAGTACACAGTACTACACTGTACTACACAGTACTACACAGTACTACACTGACTGTATACTACTTATAATAGTACTGCATGTTTTACTACATATACTGTAGTAGTTCATGCAGTAATACCACATACTACCACATACCTGGTACCTGGTGGTCAAAACACGTGGTTCAGATCAGATACACTCTCTGGCCACCAGGTGGTTTCGTGTTCACATGAAGAGGACAGCAACGAACCTTTTTCCGAACCAATTTGCTGGAAAGCTTCAAAGCTTCATGAGGCTTCATCTCGCCATCACTAGTACAAATACTCGTTTGAAAGAAGAAGAAGACTCACCTGCAGCAGAACCTCACAGAACCTTACAGTACTTCACAGTACTTCACAGAACCTCCCAGAACCTTACAGTACTTCACAGTACTTCACAGAACCTCACAGAACCTCACAGAACCTTACAGTACTTCACAGAACCTCACAGAACCTCACAGAACCTCACAGTACTTCACAGTACTTCACAGAACCTCACAGAACCTCACAGAACTTCACAGTACTTCACAGAACCTCACAGAACCTCACAGAACCTTACAGTACTTCACAGTACTTCACAGAACCTCACAGAACCTCACAGAACCTTACAGTACTTCACAGAACCTCACAGAACCTCACAGAACCTTACAGTACTTCACAGTACTTCACAGAACCTCACAGAACCTCACAGAACCTTACAGTACTTCACAGTACTTCACAGAACCTCACAGAACCTCACAGAACCTTACAGTACTTCACAGTACTTCACAGAACCTCACAGAACCTTACAGTACTTCACAGAACCTCACAGAACCTCACAGAACCTTACAGTACTTCACAGTACTTCACAGAACCTCACAGAACCTCACAGTACTTCACAGTACTTCACAGAACCTCACAGAACCTCACAGTACTTCACAGTACTTCACAGAACCTCACAGAACCTCACAGAACCTTACAGTACTTCACAGAACCTCACAGAACCTCACAGAACCTTACAGTACTTCACAGTACTTCACAGAACCTCACAGAACCTCACAGTACTTCACAGTACTTCACAGAACCTCACAGAACCTCACAGAACCTCACAGTACTTCACAGTACTTCACAGAACCTCACAGAACCTCACAGAACCTCACAGTACTTCACAGTACTTCACAGAACCTCACAGAACCTTACAGTACTTCACAGTACTTCACAGAACCTCACAGAACCTCACAGAACCTTACAGTACTTCACAGAACCTCACAGAACCTCACAGTACTTCACAGTACTTCACAGAACCTCACAGAACCTCACAGAACCTTACAGTACTTCACAGTACTTCACAGAACCTCACAGAACCTCACAGAACCTTACAGTACTTCACAGTACTTCACAGAACCTCACAGAACCTTACAGTACTTCACAGAACCTCACAGAACCTCACAGAACCTTACAGTACTTCACAGTACTTCACAGAACCTCACAGAACCTCACAGAACCTCACAGTACTTCACAGTACTTCACAGAACCTCACAGAACCTCACAGAACCTTACAGTACTTCACAGAACCTCACAGAACCTCACAGAACCTTACAGTACTTCACAGTACTTCACAGAACCTCACAGAACCTCACAGAACCTTACAGTACTTCACAGTACTTCACAGAACCTCACAGAACCTCACAGAACCTTACAGTACTTCACAGTACTTCACAGAACCTCACAGAACCTTACAGTACTTCACAGAACCTCACAGAACCTTACAGTACTTCACAGTACTTCACAGAACCTCACAGAACCTCACAGAACCTCACAGTACTTCACAGTACTTCACAGAACCTCACAGAACCTCACAGAACCTCACAGTACTTCACAGTACTTCACAGAACCTCACAGAACCTCACAGAACCTTACAGTACTTCACAGAACCTCACAGAACCTTACAGTACTTCACAGTACTTCACAGAACCTCACAGAACCTCACAGTACTTCACAGTACTTCACAGAACCTCACAGAACCTCACAGAACCTCACAGTACTTCACAGTACTTCACAGAACCTCACAGAACCTCACAGAACCTCACAGTACTTCACAGTACTTCACAGAACCTCACAGAACCTCACAGAACCTTACAGTACTTCACAGTACTTCACAGAACCTCACAGAACCTCACAGAACCTTACAGTACTTCACAGAACCTCACAGAACCTCACAGTACTTCACAGTACTTCACAGAACCTCACAGAACCTCACAGAACCTTACAGTACTTCACAGTACTTCACAGAACCTCACAGAACCTCACAGAACCTTACAGTACTTCACAGTACTTCACAGAACCTCACAGAACCTTACAGTACTTCACAGAACCTCACAGAACCTCACAGAACCTTACAGTACTTCACAGTACTTCACAGAACCTCACAGAACCTCACAGAACCTCACAGTACTTCACAGTACTTCACAGAACCTCACAGAACCTCACAGTACTTCACAGTACTTCACAGAACCTCACAGAACCTCACAGTACTTCACAGTACTTCACAGAACCTCACAGAACCTCACAGAACCTTACAGTACTTCACAGTACTTCACAGAACCTCACAGAACCTTACAGTACTTCACAGAACCTCACAGAACCTCACAGAACCTTACAGTACTTCACAGTACTTCACAGAACCTCACAGAACCTCACAGAACCTTACAGTACTTCACAGTACTTCACAGAACCTCACAGAACCTCACAGAACCTCACAGTACTTCACAGTACTTCACAGAACCTCACAGAACCTCACAGAACCTCACAGTACTTCACAGTACTTCACAGAACCTCACAGAACCTCACTCTGAACTACTTGAAGTTGTAGAACTTCCAGTCGGATCCTAGAAGTTTCATGTGCACTTTGTTCCAGCTGACCGGAAGCCCCGCCCCCAAACACCAGCTGACCGGAAGTCCCGCCCCCAAACAACAGCTGACCGGAACCCTGCCCCCAAACAACAGCTGACCGGAAGTAGCCGCTCATCAAAATAAAAGCGATTTATAATCGATAATAAACATCGATGAGGTTCAAAACAAAACTAACAGGAGACGCTGCGCCGACCGGAAGTAAAGAAAGAGATCACCTTAAACTCCGTCCTTGTGAAATGAACCAGTAACTATATTAACCATAGTAACCATAGTAACTATAGTAACTATATTTACCACAGTAACTACAGTAACTATAGTAACCATAGTAACCATATTTACCACAGTAACTATAGTAATTATATTAAAGACCAAGCAGTCCTCTCAACATGCTGCACATCTGATCAGATTTATCTTCTTTTATATTTGTTCCTACAGACTACGTTTATTGATAAACACAATACATTTTGATATATATTGTAGTTTATCGTTATCCAATCAGACATATATATACTGTATATATCTATATATGTATGTATGTATTGAGTAATCTCACTCCCCGTGATTCTAGAACCATCTGCTTATTTTCATGTTTATATATTAAACCTGATCTATAACATAATATTTAATATAACACAATATTAATTAATATACGATACATACCTCAAGTCATGTGATCCACTGAGGAAGACCAGGAGATGTGGCTGAAAGCTCCAGAAACAACGCTGTATTAAAAACCAAGCTGAAACCAAACAACTAATTATAGAACAATAAAAATATTCATTACATTTACTAAATGTTTCACTTTCAAGTCACAATATAAACAAATATAAACAAATAAAATATAAACAAATAAAATATAAACAAATATATAAACAAATATATAAACAAATAATATATACAAATAATATAAACAAATAATATATAAACAAATAAAATAAACCAATAAAATATAAACAAATAATATAAACCAATAAAATATAAACAAATAAAATATAAACAAATAATATAAACAAATAAAATATAGTAAACAAAGGCTAATACTTGGGGGGGTCAGGTGTACTACTAGAGGAGGTGAAGTCTTTAATATGGGAGGGGGACGACGACAAATAAAACATCCGGCTGGGTCTCTGGTGAAAAGCTTTTAATTTGAAGGAGCAGCAGGAAATGGAACTAAACAGGTCTGATACAGCTGATCGGTGATCAATAATCATTTTCTATCACCACGGATCAATAACATGACATTACAGCACAGGAAGGAGAAACAACTCTGGTTGCTATGGTAACGCCTGCTCTGAGGACCAATCACAAGGTAGACTGAGGATCACTTTTTGGCAGCAGACCGTCTGCCGTCTCTGTACATACACTGTGAATGGAGGATCACTTTTTGGCAGCAGACCGTCTGCCGTCTCTGTACATACACTCTGAATGGAGGATCACTTTTTGGCAGCAGACCGTCTGCCGTCTCTGTACATACACTCTGAATGGAGGATCACTTTTTGGCAGCAGACCGTCTGCCGTCTCTGTACATACACTCTGAATGGAGGATCACTTTTTGGCAGCAGACCGTCTGCCGTCTCTGTACATACACTCTGAATGGAGGATCACTTTTTGGCAGCGGAGGCTCTGGCGCGGTTCAACCTGTCAGTCAACAGGCGGTCGGAGGCGGAGCATCTGGAGAGGACCGCCCCTATCTCGGACTCGTTCTTCCGTTCGATGGCAGCGTCCGCGGCACCCTCCAGGTCACTGACACAGAGAGAAGAAGAGTTACCTGAGCGCTCTGGTCTCACCTGTCCGATGATGTCACAGCTGCTCCGAGTCTTACCTGACGGCCAGGTGAGCTTTGACCCTCTGCTCAGGTGTGACCTTGGAGACGTACTTCTTGGCTTCGTACTTGTTGTTGCTCTTCATGCAAACTTCAACAAACGCCTGAAGAAGAGAAGCATCATGGGAAATGTAGTTCTATATTTAACATAACAAGGGGGCGGGGCTTCTTCTCACCAGGTAGCCAATAGGAGACTTCTTGCTCTTTGAGAACTTCTCTAACTCATCCCACTCCTCCTTCTCCGCCAGAGACTTCAGCTTCAACCACCAATACCTGCACAGGTGAGACAGGTGAGGCAGGTGAGGCAGGTGAGGCAGGTAGAGACCAGTAGAGACAAGTAGAGACAGGTAGAGACCAGTAGAAACAGGTAGAGACCAGTAGAGACAGGTAGAGACCAGTAGAGACCAGTAGATGCAGGTAGAGACCAGTAGAGACAGGTAGAGACCAGTAGAGGCAGGTAGAGACAGGTGAGGCAGGTAGAGACCAGTAGAGACAGGTGAGACAGGTGAGACAGAGACTGACTCATTATTTACACCTTACAGGTGAACTTTGTGTTTTACATTAAAGTGCAGACAGCAGCATGAGTTCAGCCAATCACAGCAGAGGAAGCAGTGACATCACCTCCTGAATGTCTCACCTTTTGTCAGGTACTCTGAAGTCTCTGTAGAGTTGTTCTGCTTGTTTGTGGAGTCCCAACGCCAGCAGAGCCTCCATGGTGGCCTGGACACACAGGAAGTGACATCACAAGGAAGGCTGGAACTATAATAGCCCCGCCACTTTATGTACCTGTAAAAACAGTCCCAGTAGCCCCGCCCCTTTATGTACCTGTAGAGACAGTCCCAGTAGCCCCGCCCCTTTATGTACCTGTAGAGACAGTCCCAGTAGCCCCGCCCCTTTATGTACCTGTAGAGACAGTCCCAGTAGCCCCGCCCCTTTATGTACCTGTAGAGACAGTCCCAGTAGCCCCGCCCCTTTATGTACCTGTAGAGACAGTCCCAGTAGCCCCGCCCCTTTATGTACCTGTAGAGACAGTCCCAGTAGCCCCGCCCCTTTCTCGTCATCCAGCTTGCGTTGGAAACGGAGGAGACGCATCTCGTCCTCTGTGGCCTGAAGACAGAAGAACTAAATTAAAGTTACACACACACACACACACACACATACACACACACACACTTTTACCTTTGCAGAAAACTCGTTCTTGGCCTTGTTGTACTCATCTACAGCACTCTGCAGGAGAGACAGACGGCTCTCTAACCTCTGCACACAGACAGACAGACAGAGAGAGAGAAAGACAGACAGACAGACAGAGAGACGGGCATATAAGTAAAGGCTTCATGTCAGTTGATGAACAGACTGAGACTAGCAGAGTCTTGAGTGGTATCGGTTGTTAACGTATCGGTTGTTGTTTTTGTGGTATCGGTTGTTAACGTATCGGTTGTTGTTGTTGTTGTTGTATCGGTTGTTGTTGTGGTATCGGTTGTTAACGTATCGGTTGTTGTTTTTGCGGTATCGGTTGTTAACGTATCGGTTGTTGTTGTTGTGGTATTGGTTGTTAACATATCGGTTGTTGTTGTTGTGGTATTGGTTGTTAACATATCGGTTGTTGTTGTTGTGGTATTGGTTGTTAACGTATCGGTTGTTAACGTATCGGTTGTTGTTGTGGTATCGGTTGTTGTAGTTGTGGTATCGGTTGTTAATGTATCGGTTGTTGTTTTTGTGGTATCGGTTGTTAACGTATCGGTTGTTGTTGTTGTGGTATCGGTTGTTGTTGTGGTATCGGTTGTTAACGTATCGGTTGTTGTTTTTGCGGTATCGGTTGTTAACGTATCGGTTGTTGTTGTTGTGGTATTGGTTGTTAACATATCGGTTGTTGTTGTTGTGGTATTGGTTGTTAACGTATCGGTTGTTGTTGTGGTATCGGTTGTTGTAGTTGTGGTATCGGTTGTTAATGTATCGGTTGTTGTTGTTGTGGTATCGGTTGTTGTTGTGGTATCGGTTGTTAACGTATCGGTTGTTGTTGTTGTGGTATCGGTTGTTGTTGTGGTATCGGTTGTTGTTGTTGTGGTATCGGTTGTTAACGTATCGGTTGTTGTGGTATCAGTTGTTAACGTATCGGTTGTTGTTGTTGTGGTATCGGTTGTTGTTGTGGTAACCATGGCATCGGTTGTTAACCTTTTCTCTGTAACTGGCAGTAACGTAGTAGTTGGCGAGTTCCTGGTGATCATCGTCCTGGTTATAAAGATCCTTCAGAGTTTCCTGTTCCTGCAGTTTACAGAACTGAACACAGAAATACAATAGAATTAATAAATAATAAGCTACAGCTTATTAATAATAACAATAATAATAATATTGATAATAATAATAGTAATAATATTGATAGTAATAATAATAATAGTAATACTAATAATAATAATATTAATAGTAATAATAATAATGATAATATTGATAGTAATAATAATAATAATAATAATAATAATGATAATAATATTGATAGTAATAATAATAGTAATAATAGTAATAGTAATAATAATAATAATAATAATAACCATGTACCTGTCTGTAGAGGCTCAGGGCCACCGGTTGGTTCCTCAGAGTCATGAAGAAGTCTCCTCGGTTCATCTCGTTCTTCAGGTACGTCACCACGGTGTAAACTGGGAACACAGGGAACCATCAGTGTGACGACATCATCATCATCTACCTGACGGACAGGTGGTGGGCGGGGCTAACAGACTCACCTAGGTCAGTGTCTCCACTCTCCACAGCTTTACTGAGCGCCAGCTGACTCCTCTTCATCTTCAACAGCAGAGGAACCTGCTCTCCGGACCGGGCCTCAAAGTCCAGCAGCTGACAGGTACACGTTAGGGTTGGGGTTATAGATATAGACATAGATATAGATAACGTCCGACGTTAACTCACCTTGATGGCGAGTTCCGTGCGTCCACATTCATATGCTTTAGCTGCGATGTGTGAGTAAGAGACACCAGGTGAGTCTCCCACCTTCACACACACCGCTCTGGCTATGGCCTCGTCTGATAGGTCCTTCTGCTGCACCTGGACACGCCCACAACCAAGGCACACAGGTGAGTTCTACTAACGAGCCTCGTTAATGTCACACAGGTGAGTTCTACGAACGAGCCACGTTAACGTCACACAGGTGAGTTCTACTAACGAGCCACGTTAATGTCACACAGGTGAGTTCTACTAACGAGCCTCGTTAATGTCACACAGGTGAGTTCTACTAATGAGCCACGTTAATGTCACACAGGTGAGTTCTACTAATGAGCCACGTTAACGTCACACAGGTGAGTTCTACTAACGAGCCTCGTTAATGTACCCAATTATTCTCAAGGTGAAGCAGACCGGGAAGAGTCAGGTGAGACAGGAGAATAAGGTGAGACAGGTGAGTCAGGTGAGTCAGGTGAGACAGGTTACCTTGCAGGAGGCCCAGTGTTTGAGGACTCGGCTGACTCCCTGATAATCTGGAATCTTCAGGTAACGACAGATTTCTATCGCTAACGGATAAAACTGTCGATACACCAACCTGAGAGACAGACAGGTACAGAGAGACAGACAGGTGAGACACACAGGTACAGAGAGATACACAGGTGAGAGAGACAGACAGCAGAGACAGACAGGTACAGAAAGACAGGTCTAGAGAGACAGACAGGTACAGAGACAGACAGGTACAGAAAGACAGGTCTAGAGAGACAGACAGGTACAGAGACAGATAGGTGAGACAGACAGGTAGAGAGACAGACAGGTACAGAAAGACAGGTGTAGAGAGACAGACAGTTACAGAGACAGATAGGTGAGACATACAGGTACAGAGAGACAGAAAGGTACAGAGAGAGAGACAGACAGGAGAGACAGACAGGTACAGAGACAGATAGGTGAGACAGACAGGTATAGAGAGAGAGACAGATAGGTGAGACAGACAGGTACAGAGAGACAGGTCTAGAAAGACAGACAGGTACAGAGAGACAGACAGGTTTGAGGAGCTGACTCACCTGTCGATCAGCACCTGTAGAGTCATCTGTTTAAATCTGAGGTCAGAGGTCAAGGAGCTCGTCACCACGGTAACAGAGTGACATTAGACGATGACATCACAGTCATTAACCACCAATCACTACATGTTAACAACAGACTACATGTCCCATGATGCACCAGTATGTGAGGATACTGAGTGTGTGTGAGCGGCAGCCCGACGCCGCTTCCTCTGACGGCGTTCAGCACTCGGAGCTCCCTGCAGGTCGTCACGAACAGGTCGGGACTGAAGTCTGTCAGGAAGCACTTCCCGAAGGACGCCGCCTGGAGGACGAGACACGCCGTTAGAACATAGAACCCTAATGCAGGACGCCGCCTGGAGGACGAGACACGCCGTTAGAACATAGAACCCTAATGCAGGACGCCGCCTGGAGGACGAGACACGCCGTTAGAACATAGAACCCTAATGCAGGACGCCGCCTGGTGGACGAGACACGCCGTTAGAACATAGAACCCTAATGCAGGACGCCGCCTGGAGGACGAGACACGCCGTTAGAACATAGAACCCTAATGCAGGACGCCGCCTGGAGGACGAGACACGCCGTTAGAACATAGAACCCTAATGCAGGACGCCGCCTGGAGGACGAGACACGCCGTTAGAACATAGAACCCTAATGCAGGACGCCGCCTGGAGGACGAGACACGCCGTTAGAACATAGAACCCTAATGCAGGACACCGCATGGAGGACTAGACACGCCGTTAGAACATAGAACCCTAGTGCAGAACGCCACCTGGTGGACGAGACACGCCGTTAGAACATAGAACCCTAGTACAGGACGCCGCCTGGTGGACGAGACACGCCGTTAGAACATAGAACCCTAGTACAGGACGCCGCCTGGTGGACGAGACACGCCGTTAGAACATAGAACCCTAATACAGGACGCCGCCTGGAGGACGAGACACGCCATAAGAACATAGAACCCTAATACAGGACGCCGCCTGGAGGACGAGACATGCCGTTAGAACATAGAACCCTAATACAGAACGCCGCCTGGTGGACGAGACACGCCGTTAGAACATAGAACCCTAATACAGAACGCCGCCTGGTGGACGAGACACGCCGTTAGAACATAGAACCCTAATACAGGACGCCGCCTGGAGGACGAGACACGCCATAAGAACATAGAACCCTAATACAGGACGCCGCATGGAGGACGAGACGCGCCGTTAGAACATAGAACCCTAATACAGGACGCCGCCTGGAGGACGAGACACGCCGTTAGAACATAGAACCCTAATGCAGGACGCCGCATGGAGGACGAGACACGCCATAAGAACATAGAACCCTAATGCAGGACGCCGCCTGGTGGATGAGACACGCCGTTAGAACATAGAACCCTAATACAGGACGCCGCCTGGAGGACGACACACGCCATAAGAACATAGAACCCTAGTACAGAACGCCGCCTGGTGGATGAGACACGCCGTTAGAACATAGAACCCTAATACAGGACGCCGCCTGGAGGACGACACACGCCATAAGAACATAGAACCCTAATACAGGACGTTAATACAGGACGCCGCCTGGAGGACAAGACACGCCGTTAGAACATAGAACCCTAATGCAGGACGCCGCCTGGAGGACGAGACACGCCGTTAGAACATAGAACCCTAATGCAGGACGCCGCCTGGAGGACGAGACACGCCGTTAGAACATAGAACCCTAATGCAGGACGCCGCCTGGTGGACGAGACACGCCGTTAGAACATAGAACCCTAATGCAGGACGCCGCCTGGAGGACGAGACACGCCATTAGAACATAGAACCCTAATGCAGGACGCGGCCTGGAGGACGAGATACGCCATAAGAACATAGAACCCTAATGCAGGACGCCGCCTGGAGGACGAGACACGCCGTTAGAACATAGAACCCTAATGCTGGACGCCGCATGGTGGACGAGACACGCCGTTAGAACATAGAACCCTAATACAGAACGCCACCTGGAGGATGAGACACGCCGTTAGAACATAGAACCCTAATACAGAATGTGTTCTCACCCTCAGCAGAGACTTCTGGGTGTTGGAGTCGTATTCGTGTCCTGCCGCCTCCACACACTGACGGACTGCTTCTCCCAGCATGCTTTGCTCCTTGATCTCCCTCAGGTACTCGTCAGCCTTCTGACTCGACTTCTACAAGGAAAAAAAGACAGACAGGTAGGTGTTCAGACAGACAGGTAGGTGTTCAGACAGACAGGTGGACGTTCAAACAGACAGGTGGACGTTCAGACAGACAGACAGGTGGACGTTCAGACAGACAGGTGGACGTTCAGACAGACAGGTGGACGTTCAGACAGACGGACAGATGGACTTTCAGACAGACAGGTGGACGTTCAGACAGACGGACAGATGGACTTTCAGACAGACAGGTGGACGTTCAGACAGACAGGTGGACGTTCAGACAGACAGATGGACGTTCAGACAGACGGGTGGATGTTCAGACAGACAGACAGACAGATGTTCAGACAGACAGGTGGATGTTCAGACCGACAGATGGACGTTCAGACAGACGGGTGGACGTTCAGACAGACAGATGGACGTTCAGGCAGACAGATGGACGTTCAGGCAGACAGATGGACGTTCAGACAGACAGGTGGACGTTCAGACAGACAGACATATGGACGTTCAGACAGACAGGTGGACGTTCAGACAGACAGGTGGACGTTCAGACAGACAGACATATGGACGTTCAGACAGACAGGTGGACGTTCAGACAGACAGACATATGGACGTTCAGACAGACAGACATATGGACGTTCAGACAGACAGGTGGATGTTCAGACAGACACAGACGGGTGGACATTCAGACAGACGGGTAGACGTTCAGACAGACAGACGGGTGGACGTTCAGACAGACAGACAGACAGGTGGACGTTCAGACAGACGGGTGGACGTTCAGACAGACAGACGGGTGGACATTCAGACAGACGGGTAGATGTTCAGACAGACAGACGGGTGGACGTTCAGATAGACAGACAGACAGGTGGACATTCAGACAGATGTTCAGACAGACGGGTGGACGTTCAGACAGACAGACGGGTGGACGTTCAGACAGACAGACGGGTGGACGTTCAGACAGACAGACAGGTGGACGTTCAGACAGACAGGTAGAGGTTCCCCTACCTCGTACTCCCGGTGGGCCTCCAGCAGCAGCGCTCCAGGAGCCATGGAAGCGATCTTGAAGATGTCCTGACAGACCAGAGGAACCTCCTGAAGCAGCTCCTGATTGGTCGAGCTGATGATCCGAACGCCGTCCAGCTCTCCGACCAGAACGCACGGATCCTCTAGGGGGAACCTGAGGTCAAGGGTCAAGGGTCAAACAGGGTGAAGCCAGGGTTATATTCAGGAGAACCACAACAAGCTCCAGGAGAACCACAACGAGCTCCAGGAGAACTACAACGAGCTCCAGGAGAACTATAACGAGCTCCAGGAGAACTACAACGAGCTCCAGGAGAACCATAACGAGCTCCAGGAGAACCACAACGAGCTCCAGGAGAACCACAACGAGCTCCAGGAGAACTATAACAAGCTCCAGGAGAACTACAACGAGCTCCAGGAGAACTATAACGAGCTCCAGGAGAACCACAACGAGCTCCAGGAGAACCACAACGAGCTCCAGGAGAACTATAACGAGCTCCAGGAGAACCATAACGAGCTCCAGGAGAACTATAACGAGCTCCAGGAGAACTATAACGAGCTCCAGGAGAACCACAACGAGCTCCAGGAGAACTATAACGAGCTCCAGGAGAACCACAACGAGCTCCGGTATGTATCCAGCTTCAACTGGTTTGTGGTTCAGGTCTGACCTGGTCTGTGGTCCCAGTCTGACCTGGTCTGTGGTCCCAGTCTGACCTGGTCTGACCCGGTTTGACCCGGGTTAAAGGATACTGGATGGTGTCCTGACAGACTCCGGCCACCATCAGCAGTTTGTCCCACATCAACACCACAGACGGCTGCTGACTCTTCGGTCTGCGACACCTGGACAGGTAGAGAGACAGACAAGTTAGTGGACAGACAGGTTAGTGGACAGACAGGTTAGTGGACAGACAGGGAGACAGACAGGGAGACAGACAGGTAGACAGGTAGACAGATAGACAGACAGACAGACAGGTAGACGTACCAGACCACCTGTCTGGGGGGCGTCGGCTTCTTGGTGTCGACTTCACTCAGTTTGTCCTGCAGACACACAATCAATCAGCTGTCAATCATCCACACAGAGCCCGCCCCCTCAGGTCAGAGCTGACAGCTGATTGGACAGAGGAGCAGCTCACCTGGAGGTGGGAGGAGCCTGTCCACAGGTGTCCCGTGTCAGTGAAGAGAGCCAGGTATTTATAGCTGAAAGACACAGACATGTGGACGATACTGCCGGCCTGAGGACCGAGACCTGGAGGACACTGAGGACAGACAGGTGAGGTTAGTTACCTGTCTCTCCATCTATCTCTAACTGTCTGTCTCTCTAACTGTCTCACCACAGCGGTACAGGACGTGTTGTCCAGGATGTAGAGTTCAGGTCCATTGGACAGCAGGACTTTAGTCTGTCTGTCCTGAGTAAGGACGACCCAGCAGGAAGGCTTCCCCTGGAGACCTGAGAGACAGACAGACAGGTAAAGAGAGGGGTAGAGGGGTCAGACAGACAGATAGAGAAACAGGTAGACAGACAGACAGGTAGACAGACAGACAGGTAGAGAGACAGACAGGTAGAGAGACAGGTAGACAGACAGACAGAGAGAACCAGGTGTGATCTACCTGGGACTTCAGGTAACCTCCGGAGCTTCAGGTCGTCGATGTTGGTTGCCAAGGTGAAGCGAGAGGAGCCTGTTACTATGGCGACACCTGTTCCATAAGGAGAGTGGAACACTTTGGCTTCTAACACCTGAGTCTGGACCACTTCCTGTTAGCAACAACAACAACAACAAGACTAGTTAGTTACCTAGTTAACAGACTGACCTGTCCCATGCTGAAGTGGTTAGTTACCTAGTTGACATACTAGTTAACAGACTAGTTAATAGACTGACCTGTCCCATGCTGAAGTGGTTAGTTACCTAGTTGACATACTAGTTAACAGACTAGTTAATAGACTGACCTGTCCCATGCTGAAGTGGTTAGTTACCTAGTTGACATACTAGTTAACAGACTAGTTAATAGACTGACCTGTCCCATGCTGAAGTGGTTAGTTACCTAGTTGACATGCTAGTTAACAGACTAGTTAATAGACTGACCTGTCCCATGCTGAAGTGTCTCTTGAAGGATCCAAACAGATCGTAGATCAGAACCGATCCGTCCTCCTGAAGACACAACAGCTCATCACTGACGGTCCAACCCAGGTGGACCACAGGACCGCTCTTCCACTGGAGGAGAGACGGACAGGTGAGAGAGAGACAGGTACAGGTGAGACAGAGACAGGTACAGAGAGACAGACGTGATGTGAGTTATACGGTATCTTTACGGGGAAGCTGGCGATGGCGCCTCCAGACGCAGAGTAGATCTCTAACTGAGGACGAGAACTTGGAGAACGTCTGTGAGGTTCTCTGAGGAGAGCTGGAGGAGGAACACAATACCAACTGTTAAATGGTATAAGAGATGCATGGAGTCTGGTCCCAGAGTTTAGAGAGTTTAGAATGTTTAGAGTGTTTAGAATGTTTAGAGTGTTTAGAATGTTTAGAGTGTTCAGAGTGTTTAGAGAGTTTAGAGTGTTTAGAGTGTTCAGAGTGTTTAAAGAGTTTAGAATGTTTAGAATGTTTAGAGTGTTCAGAGTGTTTAGAGAGTTTAGAGTGTTTAGAATGTTTAGAGTGTTCAGAGTGTTCAGAGTGTTTAAAGAGTTTAGAATGTTTAGAGTGTTTAGAATGTTTAGAGTGTTCAGAGTGTTTAGAATGTTTAAAGAGTTTAGAGTGTTCAGAGTGTTTAGAGAGTTTAGAATGTTTAGAGTGTTCAGAGTGTTTAGAGTTTAAAGAGTTTAGAATGTTCAGAGTGTTTAGAGAGTTTAAAGAGTTTAGAATGTTTAGAGTGTTCAGAGTGTTCAGAGTGTTTAAAGAGTTTAGAATGTTTAGAGTGTTTAGAATGTTTAGAGTGTTCAGAGTGTTTAGAATGTTTAAAGAGTTTAGAGTGTTCAGAGTGTTTAGAGAGTTTAGAATGTTTAGAGTGTTCAGAGTGTTTAGAGTTTAAAGAGTTTAGAATGTTCAGAGTGTTTAGAGAGTTTAAAGAGTTTAGAATGTTTAGAGTGTTCAGAGTGTTCAGAGTGTTTAGAGAGTTTAGAGTGTTTAAAGAGTTTAGAATGTTTAGAGTGTTCAGAGAGTTTAAAGAGTTTAGAATGTTTAGAGTGTTCAGAGTGTTTAAAGAGTTTAGAATGTTTAGAGTGTTCAGAGAGTTCAGAGTGTTTAGAGAGTTTAGAGTGTTTAAAGAGTTTAGAATGTTTAGAGTGTTCAGAGAGTTTAAAGAGTTTAGAATGTTTAGAGTGTTCAGAGAGTTTAAAGAGTTTAGAATGTTTAGAGTGTTCAGAGTGTTCAGAGTTTAAAGAGTTTAGAATGTTCAGAGTGTTTAGAGAGTTTAAAGAGTTTAGAATGTTTAGAGTGTTCAGAGTGTTTAGAGAGTTTAGAGTGTTTAAAGAGTTTAGAATGTTTAGAGTGTTCAGAGAGTTTAAAGAGTTTAGAATGTTTAGAGTGTTCAGAGTGTTCAGAGTGTTTAGAATGTTTAGAGTGTTCAGAGTGTTTAGAGCAGGGGTGCCCAATACGTCGATCGCGATCTACCGGTCGATCGCAAAGGTAGTGTGGGTAGATCGCATGGCATTAAAAAAAATAAATAAATAAAATTTTTTTTTTTTTTTAAAATAGACATCAGCCAACAAATTGCAACACTGTTTCACCTGAACTCATCTGGAGTGGAGGATGAGATTTTGACACTACAAGCTGACATTCAGCTTAAGTCCAGGGCTCATGGACAGTTCTGGAACTTACTCACAGAGGAAAAGTACCTCAACATGAGGAAATGTGCTACCTCCTTGACTGCATTATTCGGCTCCACTTATTTATGCGAGTCAGCCTTTTCCCACATGAAGATTATTAAGTCCAAATACAGTTCCACCTTGACTGATGATCATTTGGAAGTGTGCTTGAGGCTGGCTATCAGCAGCTACTGTCCGGACTATGCATCCCTGGCTGATTCCATTCAGTGCAAGTCATCAGAGTAAGGTAATGACAAAAAATGTACAGAGTTATATTGTACAATATGGGTTCATGCAGTTATGCAAGGTACACCAACATATATTGTACATATAAAGAATACTCAATATATTTATAAATAAATATATGTTTTGCATTTTTATAGTAGGTAGATCATTTTGACTTGGTCATTTTATAAGTAGCTCGCATGCTGAAAAAGTGTGTGCACCCCTGGTTTAGAGTGTTTAGAATGTTCAGAGTGTTTAGAGAGTTTAGAGTGTTTAGAGAGTTTAGAGTGTTTAGAGAGTTTAGAGAGTTTAGAGAGTTTAGAGTGTTCAGAGTCTGGTCCCAGAGTTTAGAGTGTTTAGAGTGTTTAGAATGTTTAGAGTGTTCAGAGTGTTCAGAGTGTTTAGAATGTTTAGAATGTTTAGAGTGTTCAGAGTGTTCAGAGTGTTCAGAGTGTTTAGAGTGTTTAGAGAGTTTAGAATGTTTAGAGTGTTTAGAGAGTTTAGAGAGTTTAGAGTGTTTAGAGAGTTTAGAGAGTTTAGAATGTTTAGAGAGTTTAGAGTGTTTAGAGTGTTTAGAGTGTTCAGAATGTTTAGAGTGTTCAGAGTGTTTAGAGAGTTTAGAGTGTTTAGAGTGTTCAGAATGTTTAGAGAGTTTAGAATGTTCAGAGTGTTCAGAATGTTTAGCGTGTTTAGAGTGTTTAGCGTGTTTAGAGTCTGGTCCCAGAGTTTAGAGTGTTTAGAGTGTTCAGAGAGTTTAGAGAGTTTAGAGTGTTTAGAGTGTTTAGAGTGTTTAGAGAGTTTAGAGAGTTTAGAGAGTTTAGAATGTTTAGAGTGTTTAGAGAGTTTAGAGTGTTCAGAATGTTTAGAGTGTTTAGAGTGTTCAGAGAGTTTAGAGTGTTTAGAGTGTTCAGAGTGTTTAGAGTGTTCAGAGAGTTTAGAGTGTTTAGAATGTTCAGAGTGTTCAGAATGTTTAGCGTGTTTAGAGTGTTTAGAGAGTTTAGAGTGTTTAGAGTGTTTAGAATGTTCAGAGTGTTCAGAGTGTTTAGAATGTTTAGAATGTTTAGAGTGTTCAGAGTGTTCAGAGTGTTCAGAGTGTTTAGAGTGTTTAGAGAGTTTAGAATGTTTAGAGTGTTTAGAGAGTTTAGAGAGTTTAGAGTGTTTAGAGAGTTTAGAGAGTTTAGAATGTTTAGAGAGTTTAGAGTGTTTAGAGTGTTCAGAATGTTTAGAGTGTTCAGAGTGTTTAGAGAGTTTAGAGTGTTTAGAGTGTTCAGAATGTTTAGAGAGTTTAGAATGTTCAGAGTGTTCAGAATGTTTAGCGTGTTTAGAGTGTTTAGCGTGTTTAGAGTCTGGTCCCAGAGTTTAGAGTGTTTAGAGTGTTCAGAGAGTTTAGAGAGTTTAGAGTGTTTAGAGAGTTTAGAGTGTTTAGAGTGTTTAGAGAGTTTAGAGAGTTTAGAGAGTTTAGAATGTTTAGAGTGTTTAGAGAGTTTAGAGTGTTCAGAATGTTTAGAGTGTTTAGAGTGTTTAGAGAGTTTAGAATGTTTAGAGTGTTTAGAGAGTTTAGAGAGTTTAGAGTGTTTAGAGAGTTTAGAGAGTTTAGAATGTTTAGAGAGTTTAGAGTGTTTAGAGTGTTCAGAATGTTTAGAGTGTTCAGAGTGTTTAGAGTGTTTAGAGTGTTCAGAATGTTTAGAGAGTTTAGAATGTTCAGAGTGTTCAGAATGTTTAGCGTGTTTAGAGTGTTTAGCGTGTTTAGAGTCTGGTCCCAGAGTTTAGAGTGTTTAGAGTGTTCAGAGAGTTTAGAGAGTTTAGAGTGTTTAGAGAGTTTAGAGTGTTTAGAGTGTTTAGAGAGTTTAGAGAGTTTAGAGAGTTTAGAATGTTTAGAGTGTTTAGAGAGTTTAGAGTGTTCAGAATGTTTAGAGTGTTTAGAGTGTTCAGAATGTTTAGAGTGTTCAGAGTGTTTAGAGAGTTTAGAGTGTTTAGAGTGTTCAGAGTGTTTAGAGTGTTCAGAGAGTTTAGAGTGTTTAGAATGTTCAGAGTGTTCAGAATGTTTAGCGTGTTTAGAGAGTTTAGAGTGTTTAGAGTCTGGTCCCAGAGTTTAGAGTGTTTAGAGTGTTCAGAGAGTTTAGAGAGTTTAGAGTGTTCAGAGTCTTCAGAGTGTTTAGAATGTTTAGAGAGTTGAGAATGTTTAGAGTGAGTGTTGGTACCTATTGGTCCTCCATATGGAGCTGCAGCCACCAGACAGTCTTTGAGTCCATCCCTCAGGTTCCAACTCATCTCATACAGCTCCGTTTTCCTACACACACACACACACACACACACACACACACACACACACACACACACACACACACACACACACACACACACACACACACACACACACACACACACACACACACACACACACACACACACACACACACACACACACACACGGATTCTTGTTCTGTTCCACCAGACATAACAGGCATGCTAACGATGCTAACACACAGCTCTGTGAGCTTTATGGTTATAGAGTTAGAGTTAGGGTTAGAGTTAGGGTTAGGGTTAGGGTTAGGGTTAGGGTTAGCAGCAGTCTGAGTCAGTCTGACCGGTAGAAAGCTGGTAGCTCTGTTATGGTTACAGGGTTAGAGCTAGCTCTTAGTAGGGTTAGTAGAGTGAGTCTCTCTGACCGGTAGAAAGCTGCTAGCTGGTAGCTCTGGTAGCTGGTAGCTCTGTTAGCTCTGGGAGCTGGTAGCTCTGTGAGCTCTTAGCTGTTAGCTGTTAGCTCTGTTAGCTCTTAGCTGGTAGCTGGTAGCTCTGTGAGCTCTGTTAGCTCTGTTAGCTCTGTTAGCTCTTAGCTGTTAGCTCTCTTAGCTCTGTTAGCTCTGTTAGCTCTGTTAGCTCTTAGCTGTTAGCTCTCTTAGCTCTGTTAGCTCTGTTAGCTCTGTTAGCTCTTAGCTGGTAGCTCTGTTAGCTCTGTTAGCTGGTAGCTCTGTTAGCTCTGGTAGCTCTGTTAGCTCTGTTAGCTCTGGTAGCTGGTAGCTCTGGTAGCTCTGTTAGCTCTGGTAGCTCTGGTAGCTCTGGTAGCTCTGTTAGCTCTGTTAGCTCTGGTAGCTGGTAGCTCTGTTAGCTCTGGTAGCTCTGTTAGCTCTGGTAGCTGGTAGCTCTGTTAGCTCTGGTAGCTCTGTTAGCTCTGGTAGCTCTGTTAGCTCTGTTAGCTCTGGTAGCTCTGGTAGCTGGTAGCTCTGTTAGCTCTGTTAGCTCTGGTAGCTCTGGTAGCTGGTAGCTCTGTTAGCTCTGGTAGCTCTGGTAGCTCTGTTAGCTCTGGTAGCTCTGTTAGCTCTGGTAGCTGGTAGCTCTGTTAGCTCTGTTAGCTCTGGTAGCTGGTAGCTCTGTTAGCTCTGGTAGCTGGTAGCTCTGTTAGCTCTGGTAGCTCTGGTAGCTCTGGTAGCTCTGTTAGCTCTGTTAGCTCTGTTAGCTCTGTTAGCTCTGTTAGCTCTGGTAGCTCTGGTAGCTCTGGTAGCTGGTAGCTCTGGTAGCTCTGGTAGCTGGTAGCTCTGTTAGCTCTGGTAGCTCTGTTAGCTCTGTTAGCTCTGTTAGCTCTGGTAGCTCTGTTAGCTCTGTTAGCTCTGGTAGCTCTGTTAGCTCTGTTAGCTCTGTTAGCTCTGGTAGCTGGTAGCTCTGTTAGCTCTGTTAGCTCTGGTAGCTCTGGTAGCTCTGTTAGCTCTGTTAGCTCTGGTAGCTCTGTTAGCTCTGTTAGCTCTGTTAGCTCTGGTAGCTGGTAGCTCTGTTAGCTCTGTTAGCTCTGTTAGCTCTGTTAGCTCTGGTAGCTGGTAGCTCTGTTAGCTCTGGTAGCTCTGTTAGCTCTGTTAGCTCTGTTAGCTCTGGTAGCTCTGTTAGCTCTTAGCTGGTAGCTCTGTTAGCTCTGTTAGCTCTGTTAGCTCTGTTAGCTCTGTTAGCTCTGGTAGCTGGTAGCTCTGTTAGCTCTGGTAGCTCTGTTAGCTCTGGTAGCTCTGTTAGCTCTGTTAGCTCTTAGCTGGTAGCTCTGTTAGCTCTGTTAGCTCTGGTAGCTCTGTTAGCTCTGGTAGCTCTGGTAGCTCTGTTAGCTCTGGTAGCTCTGTTAGCTCTGGTAGCTGGTAGCTCTGTTAGCTCTGTTAGCTCTGTTAGCTCTGTTAGCTCTGGTAGCTCTGGTAGCTCTGTTAGCTCTGTTAGCTCTGTTAGCTCTGTTAGCTCTGGTAGCTCTGTTAGCTCTGGTAGCTCTGGTAGCTCTGTTAGCTCTGTTAGCTCTGTTAGCTCTGTTAGCTCTGGTAGCTGGTAGCTCTGTTAGCTCTGGTAGCTCTGTTAGCTCTGTTAGCTCTGTTAGCTCTGGTAGCTCTGGTAGCTCTGTTAGCTCTGTTAGCTCTGTTAGCTCTGTTAGCTCTGGTAGCTCTGTTAGCTCTGGTAGCTCTGGTAGCTCTGTTAGCTCTGTTAGCTCTGGTAGCTCTGTTAGCTCTTAGCTGGTAGCTCTGTTAGCTCTGTTAGCTCTGTTAGCTCTGGTAGCTCTGTTAGCTGGGTTAGGGTTATAGAGTGAGTCTCTCTGACCGGTAGAAAGCTTCTCCCAGCGGGTTCCAGTTGGCGGTGATGAACGACATGTTGATGATTCCTCCACACAGAACACACTGATGATGAAGAAGAAGATGATGAAGATGATTCTCTGTTAGCTGTTAGCTGTTAGCTGCAGCTCAGTCAGGTGACCTGCTGATGCTGCTTCTTCTTCTGTGGTCTAATAAACACTCTGCCCCCTGGTGGCTGACCATTATATCATTATTATATCATATATAATTATTATTATATCATATATATCATTATTATATCATATATAATTATTATTATATCATATATATCATTATTATATCATTATTATATCATATATAATTATTATTATATCATATATATCATTATTATATCATTATTATATCATATATAATTATTATTATATCATATATATCATTATTATATCATTATTATATCATATATAATTATTATTATATCATATATATCATTATTATATCATTATTATATCATTATTATATCATTATTATATCATATATATCATATATATCATTATTATATCATTATTATATCATATATATCATTATTATATCATTATTATATCATTATTATATCATTATTATATCATATATATCATTATTATATCATTATTATATCATATATATCATTATTTTATCATATATATCATTATTATATCATATATATCATTATTATATCATTATTATATCATTATTATATCATATATATCATTATTTTATCATATATATCATTATTATATCATTATTATATCATATATATCATTATTATATCATTATTATATCATTATTATATCATTATTATATCATATATATCATTATTATATCATATGTATCATTATTATATCATTATATCATTATTATATCATTATTATATCATATATATCATATATATCATTATTTTATCATATATATCATTATTTTATCATATATATCATTATTATATCATTATTATATCATATATATCATTATTATATCATATATATCATTATTAGATCATTATTATATCATATATATCATTATTATATCATTATTATATCATATATATCATTATTATATCATATATATCATTATTATATCATTATTATATCATATATATCATTATTATATCATTATTATATCATTATTATATCATTATTTTATCATATATATCATTATTATATCATTATTATATCATTATTATATCATATATATCATTATATCATTATTATATCATATATCATATATATCATTATTATATCGTTATTATATCATTATTATATCATTATTATATCATATATATCATTATTATATCATTATTATATCATTATTATATCATATATATCATTATATCATTATTATATCATATATCATATATATCATTATTATATCATTATTATATCATATATATATCATTATATCATTATTATATCATTATTATATCATATATATCATTATTATATCATTATTATATCATTATTATACCATTATTATATCATATATATCATTATTATACCATTATTATATCATATATATCATTATTATATCATTATTATATCATTATTATATCATATATATCATTATTATATCATTATTATATCATATATATCATTATATCATTATTATATCATATATATCTGTTATTATATCATATATATCTGTTATTATATCATTATATCATTATTATATCATATATGTTATTATATTATATATCATTATTATATCATATATATCTGTTATTATATCATATATATCTGTTATTATATCATATATATCTGTTATTATATCATATATATCATTATTATATCATATATATCTGTTATTATATCATATATATCTGTTATTATATCATATATATCATTATTATATCATATATATCTGTTATTATATCATATATATCTGTTATTATATCATATATATCTATTATTATCTCATATATATCATTATTATATCATATATATCTGTTATTATATCATATATATCTGTTATTATATCATATATATCTGTTATTATATCATATATATCTATTATTATATCATATATATCTATTATTAACTACATCTAAAACACTAGGAAGAGGGACATATATAATACATAAACAAATAAATTAATAAATAGATAAAATAAATAGAATGAATAAATAAATAAATAAAACAACAGGTCATCAGTCAGATAAAGTTC
>JAUPFX010000024.1:16399368-16411868 GCA_036937225.1 Sebastes paucispinis | reverse complement strand
GACTACGGTACTATCTCTGGTACTAACTCTGGTACTAACTCTGGTACTAACTCTGGTACTAACTCCTGTTCTGACTACGGTACTATCTCTGGTACTATCTCTGGTACTAACTCTGGTACTAACTCTGGTACTAACTCCTGTTCTGACTACGGTACTATCTCTGGTACTATCTCTGGTACTAACTCTGGTACTAACTCCTGTTCTGACTACGGTACTAACTCTGGTACTAACTCCTGTTCTGACTACGGTACTAACTCTGGTACTAACTCCTGTTCTGACTACAGTACTAACTCTGGTACTAACTCCTGTTCTGACTATGGTACTAACTCTGGTACTAACTCCGGTACTAACTCCTGTTCTGACTCCGGTACTAACTCCGGTACTAACTCCAGTACTAACTCCTGTTCTGACTCCGGTACTAACTCCGGTACTAACTCCAGTACTAACTCCTGTTCTGACTATGGTACTAGCTCTGGTACTAACTCCGGTACTAACTCCTGTTCTGACTACGGTACTATCTCTGGTACTATCTCTGGTACTAACTCCTGTTCTGACTACAGTACTAACTCTGGTACTAACTCCTGTTCTGACTACAGTACTAACTCCGGTACTAACTCCGGTACTAACTCCTGTTCTGACTACAGTACTAACTCTGGTACTAACTCCTGTTCTGACTATGGTACTAGCTCTGGTACTAACTCCGGTACTAACTCCGGTACTAACTCCTGTTCTGACTACGGTACTATCTCTGGTACTATCTCTGGTACTAACTCCTGTTCTGACTACGGTACTAACTCTGGTACTATCTCTGGTACTAACTCCTGTTCTGACTACGGTACTATCTCTGGTACTATCGCTGGTACTATCTCTGGTACTAGCTCTGGTACTATCTCTGGTACTATCTCTGGTACTAACTCTGGTACTAACTCTGGTACTAACTCCTGTTCTGACTACGGTACTAACTCTGGTACTAACTCTGGTACTAACCCCTGTTCTGACTATGGTACTAACTCTGGTACTATCTCTGGTACTAACTCTGGTACTAACCCCTGTTCTGACTATGGTACTAACTCTGGTACTAACTCTGGTACTAACTCCTGTTCTGACTACGGTACTAACTCTGGTACTAACTCTGGTACTAACCCCTGTTCTGACTATGGTACTAACTCTGGTACTATCTCTGGTACTATCTCTGGTACTAACCCCTGTTCTGACTATGGTACTAACTCTGGTACTAACTCTGGTACTAACTCCTGTTCTGACTACGGTACTAACTCTGGTACTAACTCTGGTACTAAATCCTGTTCTGACTACGGTACTATCTCTGGTACTAACATCAGTACTAACTCCTGTACTGACACCGGTATTGCCACCAGTACTAACACCAGTACTGACTAATCTTTCCAAACCAAACTCCATTAAAACAGCAGATTCTGTGGTCACAGAAACCTGTTCAGTATAGAGTCCAGGTTCAGGGCTCCCTGGTCCAGAACCAAACCTTCCAAACCAAACTCCACTAAACAAACGGCTGATTTAGAAACCGGTTAGACCGTTTAGACTTTCAACTCCATAATGAAACAGCACAAACGTCCTGATGTTTCCAGCTTCAGAGGAACTTTCCAAACCAAAGAGTCTCTCTCTCTTTAACGCTTCTCTGTGAGCTCAGCTGGTTTCTGCGTTTCTCTTCCTTTTATGAGCGTTTTGAACACAAAGATCTATTTCTGTCCCTCGCTCAGACGTCACATGACCTCAGCAGGTTAAACACGCTGCTCGCCAGATGTTTCACTCTGCTGTGACGGGAGATTCCTCACATTGTTCTCATAATCAGAAGCTTCAGCTGAACGTCTTCAAACAAACCTCGTTTCACAACTTTGACCTTTGACTGCGTTGTCCCATCAGCCCTCAGACTAACGGCCGCCGTGATGAAATGATCTGTAATAACACATTAGAACACGTTAGAACACGTTAGAACACTAATCACCACACGTCTGACACCAGTCTCTGCTGCTGTTAGCAACAAGCTAAGCTAACCAGCTAACTAGCCTCTTCAGTCAGAATGAATGATCTGAGTCTGATTAGCATTAGCATGTCCCCTGCTGGCTAACATGTTAGCCGTTAGCATGTCCCCTGCTGGCTAACATGTTAGCTGTTAGCTCTCCAGGTGATTGATACAGAATAGAAGCAGCTGATTGGTCGGTTGTGTTGCAGGTGATTGATACAGAATAGAAGCAGCTGATTGGTCAGTTGTGTTCCAGGTGATACAGAATAGAAGCAGCTGATTGGTCGGTTGTGTTCCAGGTGATTGATAAAGAATAGAAGCAGCTGATTGGTCGGTTGTGTTGCAGGTGATTGATAAAGAATAGAAGCAGCTGATTGGTCGGTTGTGTTGCAGGTGCACCAGGTGGAGATGGAGGGCGTGGTCAGAGGGATCCAGGCTGATATGACCAAACTGTCCAAGAGTCACAGTCACACCTCCAACACCGTCAGCAAGCTGCTGGACAAGAGCCGCAAGCTGTCCGTCACCATGAAGGAGGTAACCATTCACACCTGTCTCACCTGTCTCATCTGTCTCTACACACGTAGGCAAAGTTGTTGGTAACGTTCCGTTAAAGAGAGAAAAACCCACAATGGTCACTGAAATAACTTGAAACTGACAAAAGTAATAATAAATAAAAATTTACTGAAAATGAACTAATGAAAATCAGATATTGTTTTTGAATTGTGGTTCAACAGAATCATTTTAAAAAACAAACTAATGAAACTGACCTGGACAAAAAATGATGGTACCCCTAGAAAATATGTAAAATAATGTGACCATAGGGACATGTTAAACTAAGGTGTGTCCTGTAAATAGCATCACAGGTATCTTCAAACTTGTAATCAGTCAGTCTGCCTATTTAAAGGGTGAAAAGTAGTCACTGTGCTGTTTGGTATCATGGTGTGTACCACACTGAACATGGACCACAGAAAGCTAAGGAGAGAGTTGTCTCAGGAGATCAGAAAGAACATTATAGACCTTCATGTTAAAGGTAAAGGCTATAAGACCATCTCCAAGCAGCTTGATGTTCCTGTGACTACAGCTGCACATATTATTCAGAAGTTTAAGGTCCATGGGACTGTAGCCAACCTCCCTGGACGTGGCCGCAAGAGGAAAATTGATGACAAATTGAAGAGACGGATAATACGAATGGTAACCAAAGAGCCCAGAACAACTTCCAAAGAGATTAGAGGTGAACTCCAAGGTCAAGGTACATCAGTGTCAGATCGCACCATCCGTCACTGTTTGAGCCAAAGTGGACTTAATGGAAGACGACCCAGGAGGACACCAAATCATAAAAAAGCGAGACTGGAATTTTCCAAAATGCATATTGACAAGCCACAAAGCTTCTGGGAGAATGTCCTTTGGACAGATGAGACAAAACTGGAGCTTTTTGGCAAGTCACATCAGCTCTATGTTCACAGACGAAGAGATGAAGCATCCAAAGAAAAGAACACTGTACCTAATGTGAAACATGGAGGAGGCTCGGTTATGTTATGGGGCTGCTTTGTTGCATCTGGCACAGGGTGTCTTGAATCTGTGCAGGGTGCAATGAAATCTCAAGACTATCAAGGCATTCTGGAGTGAAATGTGCTGCCCAGTGTCAGAAAGCTTGGTCTCAGTTGCAGGTCATGGGTCCTCAAACAGGATAATGACCCAAAACACAGCTAAAAACACCCAAGAATGGCTAAGAACTAAACATTGGACTATTCTGAAGTGGCCTTCTATGAGCCCGGATCTAAATCCTATTGAACATCTGTGGAAGGAGCTGAAACATGCAGTCTGGAGAAGGCACCCTTCAAACCTGAGACAGCTGGAGCAGTTTGCTCACGAGGAGTGGGCCAACATACCTGTCGACAGGTGCAGAAGTCTCATTGAGAGTTACAGAAATCACTTGATTGCAGTGATTGCCTCAAAAGGTTGTGCAACAAAATATTAAGTTAAGGGTACCATCATTTTTTGTCTAGGCCAGTTTCATTAGTTTGTTTTTTTAAATGATTCTGCTGAACCATAATTCAAAAACAATATCTGATTTTCATTAGTTAATTTTCAGTGAATTTTTATTTATTATTACTTTTGTCAGTTTCAAGTTATTTCAGTGACCATTGTGGGTTTTTCTTTCTTTAACGGAAGGGTACCAACAATTTTGCCTACGTGTGTAAATACATCACACCTGTCTCACCTGTCTTTAAACAGATCACACCTGTCTCTAAACAGATCACACCTGTCTCACCTGTCTCACCTGTCTCTAACCAGATCACACCTGTCTCACCTGTCTCTAAATACATCACACCTGTCTCACCTGTCTCTAACCAAATCACACCTGTCTCACCTGTTTCTAAATACATCACACCTGTCTCACCTGTCTCTAAACAGATCACACCTGTCTCACCTGTCTCTAACCAGATCACACCTGTCTCACCTGTCTCTAAATACATTACACCTGTCTCCATACAGATCACACCTGTCTCTAAACAGATCACACCTGTCTCACCTGTCTCACCTGTCTCTAACCAGATCACACCTGTCTCACCTGTCTCTAAATACATCACACCTGTCTTACCTGTCTCTAACCAGATCACACCTGTCTCACCTGTTTCTAAATACATCACACCTGTCTCACCTGTCTCTAAACAGATCACACCTGTCTCACCTGTCTCTAACCAGATCACACCTGTCTCTAAATACATCACACCTGTCTCACCTGTCTCTAACCAGATCACACCTGTCTCACCTGTCTCTAAATACATCACACCTGTCTCACCTGTGTGGTTGTGTTTGTGCAGGTGCGTGATAAGATGGAGCGTCAAGGCGTCCAGGTGAAGAAGCTGGAAGCCAACCACGCCCACCTGATCAGCAGGAACAACTTCAAGGTTCTCATCTTCCAGGTGAGGTCAGAGATTAAGGTTCTCCATCAGTCAGGTTCTCCATCAGACAAGTTCTCCATCAGTCAGGTTCTCCATCAGTCAGGTTCTCCATCAGTAAAGTTCTCCATCAGTCAGGTTCTCCATCAGTCAGGTTCTCCATCAGTAAAGTTCTCCATCTGTCAGGTTCTCCATCAGTAAATTTCTCCATCAGTAAAGTTCTCCATCAGTCAGGTTCTCCATCAGTAAAGTTCCCCATCAGTCAGGTTCTCCATCAGACAGTAAGGTTCTCCTCAGACAGTAAGGTTCTCTATCAGACAGTAAGGTTCTCCACCAGACAGTAAGGTTCTCCCCAGACAGTATGGTTCTCCCCAGATAGTAAGGTTCTCCATCAGACAGGTTCTCCATCAGACAGTATGGTTCTCCTCAGACAGTAAGGTTCTCTATCAGACAGTAAGGTTCTCCACCAGACAGTAAGGTTCTCCCCAGACAGTATGGTTCTCCCCAGATAGTAAGGTTCTCCATCAGACAGTATGGCTCTCCTCAGACAGTAAGGTTCTCTATCACACAGTAAGGTTCTCCACCAGACAGTAAGGTTCTCCCCAGACAGTAAGGTTCTCCCCAGACAGTATGGTTCTCCACAGACAGTATGGTTCTCCTCAGAGAGTAAGGTTCTCTATCAGACAGTAAGGTTCTCCCCAGACAGTATGGTTCTCCACAGCTATATGGTTCTCCACAGACAGTAAGGTTGTCCTCAGACAGTATGGTTCTCCCCAGACAGTAGGGATCTCCACTGACAGTAGGGTTCTCCAGTTCTCTCTTTGTCTGACTGTGATTTTCAGTCTATGACCTTATTTGGTCGTCAGCTGCAGCAGGAAGTGAACTGAGGTCTGGTTGTCACGGTTACAACAACGTGAGTTCTCATGAAGTCAGTGAGTCGTTCCGTCAGCTGTTCTCAAGTCGGAGAACGTCTGTAGTAGTACCTGACAGTAAAACTGTGTGTACTCTGTGTACTGTGTGTACTCTGTGTACTCTGTGTGTACTCTGTGTTTACTGTACACGGTGGTCGTGTTTTCTAACTAGCAGTACTGCAGTATCACTGCGTACATGTGTGTAGTACCCGACAGTAAAACTGTGTGTACTGTGTGTACTCTATGTACTCTGTGTACTATGTGTGTACTCTGTGTACTCTGTGTGTACTGTACACGGTGGTCGTGTTGCTGCAGTCTCACTGTGTACATGTGTGTAGTACCCGACAGTAAAACTGTGTGTACTGTGTGTACTCTATGTACTATGTGTACTCTGTGTGTACTCTGTGTACTCTGTGTGTACTGTACACGGTGGTCGTGTTTTCTAACTAGCAGTACTGCAGTATCACTGCGTACATGTGTGTAGTACCTGACAGTAAAACTGTGTGTACTGTGTGTACTCTATGTACTATGTGTACTCTGTGTGTACTCTGTGTACTCTGTGTACTCTGTGTGTACTGTACACGGTGGTCGTGTTGCTGCAGTCTCACTGTGTACATGTGTGAGTTCTCCGTCTTGTCTCACCGACACTAAACATTCCCTTCCTCCCTGAAATACCCAGCATTCCTCGGAACATGTGTGAGTGGGTTCCCAGGGTGTGGTTCTCCGTCAGCCCTTTAACCCTTTCACTGTCTGTGGAAGCTTTCAGCTCTGCCTTCCTGGGCTTCATCGTTCTCCTGCTGGTGTTGTTGTTCTGTCACGATAAGGACAAATGCTGAGGTTCCACTTACCATGTTCTAGATAAGGTTCCTTGAACATGTTCCTAACGTTCTCCCCTCCTTCAGGAGGAGAATGAGATCCCCTCCACCGTCTTCGTGAAGGATCCTCCTCCGTTCCCTCGCGATGAGGTTCTGGAAGAAGGCGATGAGTCGGCGGCGGGCGCCGTTGACGGGAACCGTTCCCAGGAGGCGGGGCTCCACACCATCGACCTGTCGTCTGACGAGGACGTCGGGCTGGAGGCGGAGCTAGAGGACGAGGAGGTGTGGCCTCACGACCTGGAGAACATGGAGAAGTCCAGAGCCGAGAAACTGAAGAGGTCCAGTCTGAAGAAGGTAAGAACCACAGACAGGTGATCAGACAGACAGGTGATCAGGCAGACAGGTATAATAACCTGTCTCTCTCTCTGAGCAGGTAGACAGCTTAAAGAGGGCGTTCTCCAGACAGACAGACAGGTGATCAGACAGACAGGTAACAGCCCGTCTCTCTCTCTGAGCAGGTAGACAGCTTGAAGAAGGCGTTCTCCAGACAGAACATCGAGAAGAAGATGACGAAGATCGGAACAAAGATCGTGTCTCAGGAACAACGAGAGAAGATCAAACAGAGAACATCCAGTCTGAAGGTCTCACCTCTGAGCTTCGGCATCAGGAAGGTACGATGTTCTCCAGAAGGTTCTCCTACGGTCCACTTCCTGTGACCTCTGACCTCTGACCTCTGACCTCTGTGTGTGTTCTCAGCCTCGCAGCAGCTCCAACTCTCAGCTCCCCGAGGCCTCCGTCCAGGAGGAGGAGGCCGACGTCCAGCTCTCCCCGCTGGGCAGCACCGACCAGGAGGTCCCCTTCACCGAGGTCCACGCACAGCTGGCTCCGGCAGAGCAGGAGCAGAGAGAGGAGGAGCAGGAGGAGCAGGAGAAGCAGGAAGAGGAGGAGGAGAGAGAGGAGGAGCAGGAGAAACAGGAAGAGAGAGAGGAGGAGCGAGAGGAGAAACAGGAGGAGGAGGCGGAGGGAGGTGTGGAGGAGGATCTGTCGCTGGTTTCAGAGGGAGTCAGTGAGCAGTACGCTCTGTCCTCCACCTTGCCTCAGCAGGAGAACCGGGAGGAGAACCGGGAGGAACCATAAACACTCAACATCTAGTCAACTCCTCTTCTTCTCTCAGCAGGTTAGCCTAGCTTAGCATAAAGACTGGAAGCAGAGGGAAACAGCTAGCGTAGCTCGAGCTAGCAGGTTAGCCTAGCTTAGCATAGAGAAGAGGACTTCACCAGATGTTGAGCGGTTCCTTTAAGGTGTGGTTCTGATTATTCATGAATATTTAGTTATTGATTAGGTTCCACACTCAGATATTTCTGATATTTAACGTCTTTACCTGAAACCTTCGGTTCTCCGACATGTTCTCTGATTGTTAGATTCACGTTTTGAATGAAGTCGGAGAACTTTAATGTTTAATTCTTCAACTGATCTGAAAACATCAAAGATAAAATCAGTTTCAATGTGGAGAACCGTGGTTCTTACTGGTCACAGTTAGGTTCTAGTTCCCTTTAGAACAGCTGACTGATGTAAACACTAATAATCAGCTGATCAATAACACTAATGTAACCCGCCCATCATCAGTGGAACCCCACCGGGTTCTCACAAACACACAGGTAAACATGGTGCTGAACGTTCCTCTAGGTTCCTCTGAGGTTCTACTACTGTTTCCCATTCAACCAAGGTTCCTCCAAGGTCCAAGGACATTTCCCAAAGGATCCCTTATGGTTTCACTAAAGTACCTCTAATGTTCTCTAGTTGGCCAAGGTTCTCCCAGAACTCCCATAAAAGTTCTGTTTATGGTTCTTCCAGGGTTCCTCTAATTCTATAAGGTATAACGAGGATTCCCCTAGGGTTCCTTTCTTATTCCTCTGTTCCCCAAAGGTTCTCTAAGGTTTCACAAAGATTCCCCTAGGGTTCCTCTAATGTTCCCCCTAGGTTCTCTAAGGTTTCACAAAGACTCCCCTGGGTTCCAACAAGGTTCCTCTAACATTCCACTTGGGTTCTCCTCTAAGGTTCTATAGCTTGTCAAGGTTCCCCCAGAGCTCCCATAAAGCTTTTGTTTTTGGTTCCTACAAGGTTCCTCTAATATTCCCCTGTTCCCCCTAGGTTCTCTAAGTTTCTCTAAGGTTTCACGAGGATTCCCCTAGGGTTCCTACAGGGTTCCTTTAACATTCCACTTGGGTTCCTCTCTAAGGTTCCCTCAAGTTTCCACTGAGGTTCCACCGAGGTTCCCCTAACGTTCTCCTGAGTACGTGTGTTGATATCTACACTGAACACTAACCAGCCTGTTGATGATTTAACTGCTTATTAACCACACAGAAGTATTAGAACATAGATATAGATATATATATATATATATACAGTATTAAAGGCTCAGTATACACAGAACATGTACACTATATACAGACTGTATATACACTATATACAGACTGTATATGTATATGTACACTATATACAGTCTGTATATGTACACTATATACAGACTATATGTACAGACTGTATAGTGTACATGTACAGAGTCCTAAACAGCTGTTTGATCTCTTTGTTGTTTTCAGGTTTAAAGTCGCTGTTTTTTATTCTTTTATTTTGACATTAATAAAAACTTCCTGCTGCCAAAGAACATTTCCTGATTGACTGTCAATCATCAACAGGATCTATAATCTATAATCAATAAACTCTGTGTAATCACGTCTCTGTTTCCTGACTCTCATTTGAACTAGTGGTTCTTTAGCCTCATTACTATATGTAATATTATTATACATCTAATATTATTATACATTAAAGTATTATTATACTTTATTGATTTTGTATTATTATCTAAACACATTAATCTCTTCTGTGATCTGATTGGTTCTTTAAGGAACCTGTAAAGTGGTTCTACAGGTTGTTTTATGAATGGAGTCTGGTTTCTAGGAGACTGTTGACCTTTGACCTCTGCTGTCTCTGTGAGAGGGGGTGGGGTCAGGGTGGGGGAGGTACTCGTCTGCAGCCAATGAGGTTGCTCAGGGGGCGGAGTTAGAACATACACAGCCAATAGAGACAGGCAGGGGGCGGAGCCTGAAATGTCTCCACAGTCACACGGTTTGGTCCTGATTCTTCATCCATTTCAACTACTGATACTACCACTAGTAGTACTAGTACTACCACCACCACAACAATTACTATTACTACTACTACTACTACTACTACCACCACTAGTAGTACTAGTACTACCACCACCACAACAATTACTATTACTACTACTACTACTACTACTACCACCACTAGTAGTACTAGTACTACCACCACAACAACAACTACTACTACTACTACTACTACTACTACTACCACCACTAGTAGTACTAGTACTACCACCACAACAACAACTACTACTACTACTACTACTACCACCACCACCACAACAACAACTACTACTAAGTACTACTACTACTACTACTACCACCACTAGTAGTACTAGTACTACCACCACCACAACAACAACTACTACTACTACTACTACCACCACCACCACCACAACAACAACTACTACTAAGTACTACTACTACTACCACCACTAGTAGTACTAGTACTACCACCACCACAACAACAACTACTACTACTACTACTACTACCACCACCACCACAACAACAACAACTACTACTAAGTACTACTACTACTACTACTACCACCACCACAACAACAACTACTATTACTACTACCACTACTACTGATTCTTCTCCTCCTCCTCGTCCTCCATCAGATGGACATGGTGGCGTCCCCCGACCTCTCTCTGGTCTCCATCTTGTCTCTGTTGGCGTGTGGCGTTCAGGTGTTGGCCGCTGTCCTGCTAACACGCAGGTGTGGTGGGCGGAGCTCTGCAGAGGACAGGTGGATCCTGCTGTGGCTCTTCTATGATGTCATCGTCCACTTGACACTGGTACGACCAATCAGAACGCCTTTCACACATCTTATCCTTTTAGCTCGTTGTTTGCTGTTTATTATGTATAAATTATGAATAGTCTGTTGTTTATCTTCCGTCCGTCCTCAGGAAGGTCCGTTTGTCTACATGTCTCTGGTTGGGACGGTGGAGATGTCTGAAGGTCCTCTGGCTGAACTCTGTAAGTTTAAAACAGTTTAATGTACTTTATTGCAGTATTTACTTTATCAGTACTTTGTTCTTCTACCGAGTACTACTGAGTACTACTGAGTACTCTGTCTGTCTGACTGTCTGTCTGACTGTCTGTGTGTCTACCTGTCTGTGTGTCTGTAGGGAAGGAGTACGGTAAGGCTGACAGTCGATGGCTGAGTTCTGATCCTACGATCGTCTCCATCGAAATACTGACCGTCCTCCTGGACTCTGTCCTCGCTGTCCTACTGATACACGCAGTCCTGAGGGACAAATACTACAGGTAATACTACAACCTGTCCTCTCTGTCCTCTCTGTACTACTGATACTCATAGTACTGAAAGAGAAGTACTACAGGTACTACTACAACGTGTGTGTTTGCAGACACTTCCTGCAGGTGTCTCTGTGCGTGTGCGAGCTGTATGGTGGCTGGATGACATTCTGTCCTGATTGGCTGGCTGGCAGTCCTCACCTGGACACGTCCTCCTGGCTCTACCTGTGGGTATACCTGGTCTTCTTTAACGGGGTCTGGGTCCTGGTCCCGGTTCTGCTGCTGGTCCAGTCCTGGTTCTCTCTGAGGAGACTGCACGTCAACAAGAAGACGCCGTAGAGACGCACCAGAACTCATGTTGGAAACCTGATAATCAATACCTCCTATTGATTGATTGATTAAAATGGTGCATTCATATCGACGTTTGATTATTGATCAACACAGTCAATCATCTTTATAGATTTATTATTATAGATTTACATCTTTACAGTAAAACAGGCTTTAAGTTTCCTTCAGTAGAAATACAACATGTTGGGCTTTTAGTTTTCTTCCTCCTCCTCCTCTACCTCCTCCTCTTCCTCCTCCTCTACCTCCTCCTCTTCCTCCTCCTCCTCCTCTCATGTCTTCTTGATGAGTTTGTTGATGGAGGTGAAGGCCTGCAGGAGGCCGAGTCCCTTCAGAGCGCTGCAGGCCTGAATCTCCCACAACCGGTCGACGTAACTGGGAAGATCCAGCTGATTGGAGATCTGATGATGAGGAGGAAGAGGAAGAGGAAGAGGAGGAGATAAAAGAGTGACTGTTTTAGTGCTGACGTCATGATGAGGTCACGGTCCCTCTGCCTCACTCCTCGCCGCCAGGAGACTACTTCACCGGGAGGAGAGGAGGCGTTAGCTAGCTCTGGAGACGGACTAGCTAGCTAGCTGGTGGGTCTGGTAGGGGCTGGTAGGGGTCGGTAGGGGCTGGTAGGGGCCGGTAGGGGCCGGTAGGGGCCGGTAGGGGCCGGTAGGGGTTGGTAGGGGCTTGTAGGGGCTGGTAGGGGTTGGTAGGGGCTTGTAGGGGCTGGTAGGGGTTGGTAGGGGTTGGTAGGGGTTGGTAGGGGCTCATAGGGGCTGGTAGGGGTTGGTAGGGGCTGGTAGGGGCTCGTAGGGGCTGGTAGGGGTTGGTAGGGGTTGGTAGGGGCTGGTATGTGTCGGTAGGGGTTGGTAGGGGCTGGTAGGGGTCAGTAGGTGTCGGTAGGTTTCGGTTTGAACTGGTTTTCTAGTAAATTGAAGTGGTTCCCTACCTCTCGGATGGTCATGGATTTGGGAAGGTCCTTCTTGTTGGCCAGAACCATCAGAGGAACTCCTCGTAGCTTCTCTTCATTCAGAACCTTCTTCAGAACCTTCTGGGCCTCCGGCAGCCGGGTCGGATCGCTGCTGTCCACCACGAACACCAGAGCCTTACAGTCGTC
>JAUPFX010000024.1:16236868-16391868 GCA_036937225.1 Sebastes paucispinis | reverse complement strand
TAACGGTGTACTTCCTGTCCTCTGTAACGCCGTACTCTCCGTCCTCGGTAACGATGTACTTCCTGTCCTCTGTAACGCCGTACTTTCCGTCCTCGGTAACGGTGTACTTTCCGTCCTCGGTAACGGTGTACTTCCTGTCCTCTGTAACGCCGTACTTTCCGTCCTCTGTAACGGTGTACTTCCCGTCCTCGGTAACGGTGTACTTCCCGTCCTCGGTAACGGTGTACTTCCCGTCCTCGGTAACGGTGTACTTCCTGTCCTCTGTAACGCCGTACTTTCCGTCCTCGGTAACGGTGTACTTCCCGTCCTCGGTAACGCCGTACTTCCCGTCCTCTGTAACGCCGTACTTCCCGTCCTCTGTAACGCCGTACTTCCCGTCCTCTGTAACGCCGTACTTCCCGTCCTCTGTAACGCCGTACTTCCCGTCCTCTGTAACGCCGTACTTCCCGTCCTCTGTAACGGTGTACTTCCCGTCCTCGGTAACGCCGTACTTCCCGTACTCTGTAACGCCGTACTTCCCGTCCTCTGTAACGCCGTACTTCCCGTCCTCTGTAACGCCGTACTTCCCGTCCTCTGTAACGGTGTACTTCCCGTCCTCTGTAACGCCGTACTTCCCGTCCTCTGTAACGGTGTACTTCCCGTCCTCTGTAACGGTGTACTTCCCGTCCTCTGTAACGGTGTACTTCCCGTCCTCGGTAACGGTGTACTTCCCGTCCTCTGTAACGGTGTACTTCCCGTCCTCTGTAACGGTGTACTTCCTGTCCTCTGTAACGCCGTACTTTCCGTCCTCGGTAACGGTGTACTTCCTGTCCTCTGTAACGCCGTACTTTCCGTCCTCGGTAACGGTGTACTTCCCGTCCTCTGTAACGGTGTACTTCCCGTCCTCTGTAACGCCGTACTTCCCGTCCTCTGTAACGATGTACTTCCCGTCCTCTGTAACGGTGTACTTCCCGTCCTCTGTAACGGTGTACTTCCCGTCCTCTGTAACGGTGTACTTCCCGTCCTCGGTAACGGTGTACTTCCCGTACTCTGTAACGCTGTACTTCCCGTCCTCTGTAACGGTGTACTTCCCGTCCTCGGTAACGGTGTACTTCCCGTCCTCGGTAACGGTGTACTTCCCGTCCTCGGTAACGGTGTACTTCCCGTCCTCGGTAACGGTGTACTTCCCGTCCTCTGTAACGCTGTACTTCCTGTCCTCTGTAACGCCGTACTCTCCGTCCTCGGTAACGATGTACTTCCCGTCCTCTGTAACGGTGTACTTCCCGTCCTCTGTAACGGTGTACTTCCCGTCCTCTGTAACGCCGTACTTCCCGTCCTCTGTAACGATGTACTTCCCGTCCTCTGTAACGGTGTACTTCCCGTCCTCTGTAACGGTGTACTTCCCGTCCTCTGTAGCGCTGTACTTCCTGTCCTCTGTAACGCCGTACTTTCCGTCCTCGGTAACGGTGTACTTCCCGTCCTCTGTAACGGTGTACTTCCCGTCCTCGGTAACGGTGTACTTCCCGTCCTCGGTAACGGTGTACTTCCCGTCCTCGGTAACGGTGTACTTCCCGTCCTCTGTAACGCTGTACTTCCTGTCCTCTGTAACGCCGTACTCTCCGTCCTCGGTAACGATGTACTTCCTGTCCTCTGTAACGCCGTACTTTCCGTCCTCGGTAACGGTGTACTTTCCGTCCTCGGTAACGGTGTACTTCCTGTCCTCTGTAACGCCGTACTTTCCGTCCTCTGTAACGGTGTACTTCCCGTCCTCGGTAACGGTGTACTTCCCGTCCTCGGTAACGGTGTACTTCCCGTCCTCGGTAACGGTGTACTTCCTGTCCTCTGTAACGCCGTACTTTCCGTCCTCGGTAACGGTGTACTTCCCGTCCTCGGTAACGCCGTACTTCCCGTCCTCTGTAACGCCGTACTTCCCGTCCTCTGTAACGCCGTACTTCCCGTCCTCTGTAACGCCGTACTTCCCGTCCTCTGTAACGGTGTACTTCCCGTCCTCTGTAACGGTGTACTTCCCGTCCTCGGTAACGCCGTACTTCCCGTACTCTGTAACGCCGTACTTCCCGTCCTCTGTAACGCCGTACTTCCCGTCCTCTGTAACGCCGTACTTCCCGTCCTCTGTAACGGTGTACTTCCCGTCCTCTGTAACGCCGTACTTCCCGTCCTCTGTAACGGTGTACTTCCCGTCCTCTGTAACGGTGTACTTCCCGTCCTCTGTAACGGTGTACTTCCCGTCCTCGGTAACGGTGTACTTCCCGTCCTCTGTAACGGTGTACTTCCCGTCCTCTGTAACGGTGTACTTCCTGTCCTCTGTAACGCCGTACTTTCCGTCCTCGGTAACGGTGTACTTCCTGTCCTCTGTAACGCCGTACTTTCCGTCCTCGGTAACGGTGTACTTCCCGTCCTCTGTAACGGTGTACTTCCCGTCCTCTGTAACGCCGTACTTCCCGTCCTCTGTAACGATGTACTTCCCGTCCTCTGTAACGGTGTACTTCCCGTCCTCTGTAACGGTGTACTTCCCGTCCTCTGTAACGGTGTACTTCCCGTCCTCTGTAACGGTGTACTTCCCGTCCTCGGTAACGGTGTACTTCCCGTACTCTGTAACGCTGTACTTCCCGTCCTCTGTAACGGTGTACTTCCCGTCCTCGGTAACGGTGTACTTCCCGTCCTCGGTAACGGTGTACTTCCCGTCCTCGGTAACGGTGTACTTCCCGTCCTCTGTAACGCTGTACTTCCTGTCCTCTGTAACGCCGTACTCTCCGTCCTCGGTAACGATGTACTTCCCGTCCTCTGTAACGGTGTACTTCCCGTCCTCTGTAACGGTGTACTTCCCGTCCTCTGTAACGGTGTACTTCCCGTCCTCTGTAACGGTGTACTTCCCGTCCTCTGTAACGGTGTACTTCCCGTCCTCTGTAACGCCGTACTTCCCGTCCTCTGTAACGATGTACTTCCCGTCCTCTGTAACGGTGTACTTCCCGTCCTCTGTAACGGTGTACTTCCCGTCCTCTGTAGCGCTGTACTTCCTGTCCTCTGTAACGCCGTACTTTCCGTCCTCGGTAACGGTGTACTTCCCGTCCTCGGTAACGGTGTACTTTCCGTCCTCGGTAACGGTGTACTTCCCGTCCTCGGTAACGGTGTACTTCCCGTCCTCTGTAACGCTGTACTTCCCGTCCTCTGTAACGCCGTACTCTCCGTCCTCGGTAACGATGTACTTCCTGTCCTCTGTAACGCCGTACTTCCCGTCCTCTGTAACGCCGTACTTCCCGTCCTCTGTAACGCCGTACTTCCCGTCCTCTGTAACGGTGTACTTCCCGTCCTCTGTAGCGCTGTACTTCCTGTCCTCTGTAACGCCGTACTTTCCGTCCTCGGTAACGGTGTACTTCCCGTCCTCGGTAACGGTGTACTTCCCGTCCTCGGTAACGGTGTACTTCCCGTCCTCGGTAACGGTGTACTTCCCGTCCTCTGTAACGCTGTACTTCCTGTCCTCTGTAACGCCGTACTTTCCGTCCTCGGTAACGGTGTACTTCCCGTCCTCGGTAACGGTGTACTTCCCGTCCTCGGTAACGGTGTACTTCCCGTCCTCGGTAACGGTGTACTTCCTGTCCTCTGTAACGCCGTACTCTCCGTCCTCGGTAACGGTGTACTTCCCGTCCTCGGTAACGCCGCACTTCCCGTCCTCTGTAACGCCGTACTTCCCGTCCTCTGTAACGCCGTACTTCCCGTCCTCTGTAACGCCGTACTTCCCGTCCTCTGTAACGGTGTACTTCCCGTCCTCGGTAACGCCGTACTTCCCGTACTCTGTAACGCCGTACTTCCCGTCCTCTGTAACGCCGTACTTCCCGTCCTCTGTAACGCCGTACTTCCCGTCCTCTGTAACGGTGTACTTCCCGTCCTCTGTAACGCCGTACTTCCCGTCCTCTGTAACGGTGTACTTCCCGTACTCTGTAACGCCGTACTTCCCGTCCTCTGTAACGCCGTACTTCCCGTCCTCTGTAACGCCGTACTTCCCGTCCTCTGTAACGGTGTACTTCCCGTCCTCTGTAACGGTGTACTTCCCGTCCTCTGTAACGGTGTACTTCCCGTCCTCTGTAACGGTGTACTTCCCGTCCTCTGTAACGGTGTACTTCCCGTCCTCGGTAACGGTGTACTTCCCGTCCTCTGTAACGCTGTACTTCCTGTCCTCTGTAACGCCGTACTTTCCGTCCTCGGTAACGATGTACTTCCTGTCCTCTGTAACGCCGTACTTTCCGTCCTCGGTAACGGTGTACTTCCTGTCCTCGGTAACGCTGTACTTCCTGTACTCTGTAACGCTGTACTTCCTGTCCTCTGTAACGCCGTACTTTCCGTCCTCGGTAACGATGTACTTCCTGTCCTCAGGTACGTCCCGTCTCAGGCAGACGTGGCGGTATTCGAGGCGATCTCGGCGCAGCCCTCGGCCGACCTGTGCCACGCCCTCCGCTGGTACAACCACATCAAGTCCTACCAGAGCCAGAAGAGCAGGTGAGGACGGTGATGTCATCGGGGAGGGGGGGTACACGGGTGTGATTGTGACATCATCAGTGACGTGGCATCCTCCCCCCCCATCAGTCTCCCAGGTGTGAAGAAGCCCCTGGGTCAGTACGGCCCTTCAGGTGTGGCTGACACCACGTCTGGCTCCGCCCCCCCCGCCTGCAAGGACGACGATGACGACGACATCGACCTGTTCGGCTCCGACGAAGAGGTGAGGTCGCCGTGAGGTCGGCGTGATGTCATCGATGTATTCATCTCATGTACCGTGTTAAATGTTCCCCGTGTGTCGTCTTGCAGGAGGACGCCGATGCGGCCAGGCTGAAGGAGGAGCGTCTGGCAGAGTACGCCGCCAGGAAGTCAAAGAGTACGTCAGCCAATCACAGCGCAGATCAGTCACATGATCAGAGTCTCTTTATGATGATCAATTACCATCTTTCGTCTGACGCCTGATGGACGCCATGTTTACCTGAGAGAGTCTCTGAGCTTCCTGTGTACCTTAACCTTCAGGCTGTTTCCATGGTAACTGACTCCTCCCCTTCCTCCTCCTCAGAGCCCGCCCTCATCGCCAAGTCCTCGCTCCTATTGGACGTCAAGCCGTGGGACGACGAGACGGACATGTCCAAGCTGGAGGAGTGTGTCCGCAGCATCCAGATGGACGGGCTGGTCTGGGGACATTGTAAGAGTACTACACACATAGTACTACACATACAGAGTACTAGTACTACACACACAGTACTAGTACTACACACATAGTACTACACACACAGTACTAGTACTACATACACAGTACTAGTACTACACACATAGTACTAGTACTACACACATAGTACTACACACATAGTACTACACATACAGAGTACTACACATACAGAGTACTAGTACTACACACACATGCAGTAGTAGTGGTCGTCGTGGGTATCTGCAGGCGTGATGATGATCATCTCACCATCTTTCGGCTGAATGTGATGATGCCACTTTCTGATCTGAACCTCTGCAGAGAAACACTGATAGTTATTGATCACTCTGATGGTTATTGATCACTGATAGTTATTGATCACTGATAGTTATTGATCACTCTGATGGTTATTGATCACTCTGATGGTTATTGATCACACTGATAGTTATTGATCACTCTGATGGTTATTGATCACTCTGATAGTTATTGATCACTGATAGTTATTGATCACTCTGATAGTTATTGATTACTCTGATGGTTATTGAATATTGATTGATTACACTGATTGATGATAATAATGTGTGTCCTGTGTGGTGCAGCTAAACTGCTCCCGGTGGGTTACGGCATCAACAAGCTGCAGATCAACTGTGTGGTGGAAGACGACAAGGTGAGACCACCTCTGACCTCTGACCTCTAACATGACCCCTCTTTAGAGGAGCTCACCTGATACCTGTGTGTTTGTTTACCTGTCAGGTGGGCACAGACCTCCTGGAGGAGCAGATCTCAGCCTTCGAGGACCTGGTTCAGTCGATGGACGTCGCTGCTTTCAACAAGATCTGATCACAAACATCACGTTAATAATAAAGAGCACTTCAACACAACTGCTACTACTACTGTCTGATTACTACTGTCTGATCACTACTGTCTGATTACTACTACTACTGTCTGATTACTACTGTCTGATTACTACTACTACTGTCTGATTACTACTGTCTGATTACTACTACTGTCTCTGAGTTATTGAATCTAACCCGAGCAGCTGTTGCTCTTTATTAAAGTCTCATGTTTCTAATTGAAATGAACAGAAAAGCTGCTGCTGGTCTTCTAACCAGAGGACCAGTAAGACGTAGAAATGCACTAGATAGAACTGGTGTGATCAGTGATGATATTAAACAGTTGTTACCTGAAGTCGGTCGTATTGAAGGTGTTTTAAAAGCGTCACATTTCCAGCTGGACTTCAGTCACAACTAAAGCAGAGTAGAGTTCTAATGTGAATATATAACTGCTAAACTGATCTATAATCAGAGTGTAGTCCTGACTTTAACTCCAGTCTATGATAGATCTGATAATAGATCAGTTCTGGTGTACAATGTGAGTGGTAGATGAGGGTGCAGTACCGTGTCCGGCCGGCGGGCGGCGGCAGCAGCAGCGCAGTGAGAGAGAGAGACGGATCCCGCAGAAGAAGAAGCAGCAGACCGGAAACTAAACAGCAGAGGAGCAGGTTGATGCAGCTGTCAGGAGGCGGGAAGAGCCTTTAATCCCCTCAACAACAACAACAACAACAACAACCACAACAACAACCACCTCCGGCTTCAGGTAAACCAACCGATCCATTACTCACAACCCGCCTCATTCAGCCTGAACCCCGAACCCAACCAGCTACCAGCAGCTAACAGCTAGCCTCTAGCGGCGGAGACGCGTCTCCATGGTTACATGGAGATAACCCGGTTCGGTTAAACTGGACCCGTTAGCTCTGCAGCTAGTTAGCCTCACATAGAGACAGCCAATCAGAGCACGAGTTACAGCTCCACTCAGCCAATCAGAGCACGAGTTACAACTCCACTCAGCCAATCAGAGTACGAGTTACAGCTCCTCAGCCAATCAGAGTACGAGTTACAGCTCCTCAGCCAATCAGAGCACGAGTTACAGCTCCTCAGCCAATCAGAGTACGAGTTAGAGCTCCTCAGCCAATCAGAGCACGAGTTACAGCTCCACTCAGCCAATCAGAGCACGAGTTACAGCTCCACTCAGCCAATCAGAGCACGAGTTACAGCTCCACTCAGCCAATCAGAGCACGAGTTACAGCTCCACTCAGCCAATCAGAGCACGAGTTACAGCTCCACTCAGCCAATCAGAGCACGAGTTACAGCTCCACTCAGCCAATCAGAGTACGAGTTACAGCTCCACTCAGCCAATCAGAGTACGAGTTACAGCTCCTCAGCCAATCAGAGCACGAGTTACAGCTCCTCAGCCAATCAGAGTACGAGTTAGAGCTCCTCAGCCAATCAGAGCACGAGTTACAGCTCCACTCAGCCAATCAGAGCACGAGTTAGAGCTCCTCAGCCAATCAGAGCACGAGTTACAGCTCCTCAGCCAATCAGAGTACGAGTTAGAGCTCCTCAGCCAATCAGAGCACGAGTTACAGCTCCACTCAGCCAATCAGAGCACGAGTTACAGCTCCTCAGCCAATCAGAGTACGAGTTAGAGCTCCTCAGCCAATCAGAGCACGAGTTACAGCTCCACTCAGCCAATCAGAGTACGAGTTACAGCTCCTCAGCCAATCAGAGTACGAGTTACAGCTCCTCAGCCAATCAGAGCACGAGTTACAGCTCCTCAGCCAATCAGAGTACGAGTTACAGCTCCTCAGCCAATCAGAGCACGAGTTACAGCTCCACTCAGCCAATCAGAGCACGAGTTACAGCTCCACTCAGCCAATCAGAGCACGAGTTACAGCTCCACTCAGCCAATCAGAGCACGAGTTACAGCTCCACTCAGCCAATCAGAGTACGAGTTACAGCTCCACTCAGCCAATCAGAGCACGAGTTAGAGCTGCGCTCTAATTATCAATGAGAATAAGAATAATAAATTATAATAAATAGTTTAGAGTTTATTAGATGAACAACATTTGTATAATAATAAATAAGATGTTTTATTTAATTAGGAACATTTGATTTATTATAGAAATAATAATAATAATAATAGTAATTTCTCCTCTTTTAAACATAAATATTTTTTTATACAGAAGTAGTTATTAAATAATCTTTGGACCAGTTTAGGAGAATTTTATAATAATAATTATTTTGTGAATTTGTTTTGTAATTTTTTGTCTTCTCACTTATGTCTCTTATAATAATAATAATTATTATTATTGTGTTGATATTTTTAATTCATCAGTTCCCATAAATCCCGTCATCTTCATCTGGTCTGTCAGATTAATAAAAACAGGACAATCAATCATCAATATCTATTGATTTCAATCTATCAGAATATTAAATGATAATCTGCTTTATTGATATGGCCTTACATAATAATCTATTATTCTATAATATGATCAATATGATTTTTAATGTCTTATTTTCATCTGTCTCACATGTATTTAATTCATTACATTATTAGTAATGATTGTTAGAAATTGACTGATATGATAGAAATGTCAACTTTATTTACTTCTAATAATAATAAAATAATAATAATATAATAATAATAATATAATTATTATAATAATAATAAAATAATAAAAATAATAATAATAATAACTCTTGTTTCACTTCTCTAAGCGAGGCTCTGTTATATGAATATTATTATTAATTGATTTTCTCTCTTCAGGCTCATGGACTCTCCACCTGAAACTCTCACCTGGTTACCGTTAGCAACAGCATGGAGCGCTCTGATTGGATGGATGACTCACTGACTGCACTGCCTCCAGGTGAGACGCCATTACCTGATGTTAAAGACACACCTGAAGAGACATAAAGAGAGTTAATGCAGCAGGCAGGATGAATACATTAATGTGTAATAAATGTGTTTCAGATCTCCAGCCAGCAGCAGGATGTCAGACTCCTCTGAACAGTCAGGTGACCAGAGGAAGGCGGAGTCCCCCAGCAGGTGAGTCTACCTGTTGATGATCCGCCATCACAACATGTGTTGGGGTTCGGTTCTCTAGAAGGGTTCTTATCCCCTCTCTCTGACTGACAGGATGTGGGAGGAGTCTCAGCCAGGTCCGTCCAGGTGTCAGCCCAGCAGACAGGGTTACTGTGGATACTGCAGAGTCCTCTACAGCAACCTGGACCAGGTACACCTCACACCTGGAGCCGGTTACACCAACCGGTCTCCACCGGCCCCACGCAACCCTGAATCTGAGCTGTAGACATGTGACCTGTCCAATCAGAATCATGACATCATGCGTCTCTTCTCTCAGCACCTGTCCAGTCTCAGACACCTGGATTCTGTCCGGGTGTCCTCCCGAGGCTCCAGCACCGTCTCCTCCTCCAGCAGCAGCAGAACCAAACTAACCCTGCTGGAGCGCTTCCTGCAGGACGTCCTGCAGCACCACCCGCACCGCTACAACGACCCCAGGTAACTAAAACAAACATACCTGTACCGCTACAACGACCCCAGGTAACTAAAACAAACACACCTGTACCGCTACAACGATCCCAGGTAACTAAAACAAACACACCTGTACCGCTACAACGACCCCAGGTAACTAAAACAAACACACCCGCACCGCTACAACGACCCCAGGTAACTAAAACAAACACACCTGTACCGCTACAACGATCCCAGGTAACTAAAAAAAACACACCTGTACCGCTACAACGACCCCAGGTATCTAAAACAAACACACCTGCACCGCTACAACGACCCCAGGTAACGAAAACAAACACACCTGTACCGCTACAACGACCCCAGGTATCTAAAACAAACACACCTGTACCGCTACAACGATCCCAGGTAACTAAAACAAACACACCTGTGCCGCTACAACGACCCCAGGTAACTAAAACAAACACACCTGCACCAGGTAACTAAAACAAACACACCTGTACCACTACAACGACCCCAGGTAACAAAAACGAACACACCTGTACCGCTACAACGACCCCAGGTAACTAAAACAAACACACCTGCACCAGGTAACTAAAACAAACACCTGCACCAGGTAACTGAAACAAACACACCTGTACCAGGTAAATAAAACAAACACACCTGCACCAGGTAACTAAAACAAACACACCTGCACCAGGTAACTAAAACAAACACACCTCCACCAGGTAACTAAAACAAACACACCTGCAGCAGGTAACTAAAACAAAAACACCTGCACCAGGTAACTAAAACAAACACACCTGCACCAGGTAACTAAAACAAAAACACCTGCACCAGGTAACTAAAACAAACACACCTGCACCAGGTAACTAAAACAAACACACCTGTACCAGGTAACTAAAACAAACACACCTGCACCAGGTAACTAAAACAAACACACCTGCAGCAGGTAACTAAAACAAACACACCTGTACCAGGTAACTAAAGGTAAATCTGTGTCTCTGTCAGGCCGTCTCACGCTGACCTCCCGTCTATCTCCGCCCCTCCGTTGCCGAAGGCGGAGCTTGATGAACTCCGTTTCTCTGACGACGACAGCTGGTCGCTGGGCACCAGGGAACACCTGTCCAGCTCTGACGACGCCTCCTGCCAGCCGGCCAATCAGAGAGAAGACGACCTCACACACAGCCAACCAGGAGAGGGAGTCGCAGAGGGGGCGGGTCAGGTGAGGCTGTCACCAATCAGAGAGCAGGAGGACGGCGGGACCGCCTCAGTAGGGCACACACAGTCATCACATGTACAGGCCCCGCCCCCCCACCACCAGACCACGCCCCCACACCACCAGGCCCCGCCCTCTGTTTACAGGAAGGCCCACAGGAAGACGAACCGAAGGAAAACCAGCGACTCCTCGACTTCCTCGCCACCCCACAGGGGTCCAGACCCCGGTCTCTGTCCAGACCCCGGTCCCTATCTAGACCCTGGGCCCTGTCTAGACCCCCCAACACAACTGAGGCCTCGTCCAGACCCTGCTCCCCGGCTCCCCACAGAACTGAGGGCCTTTCCAGCCCCCTGTCCCGGTCCAGACCCCGGTCCCTGGTCCCTGAGGCTCTGTCCAGCCCCCGGTCCCGGTCCAGCTCCCGGTCCCTGGTCCCTGAGGCCCTGTCCAGCCCCCGGTCCCGGTCCAGACCCCGGTCCCTGGTCCCTGAGGCCCTGGCTGAGCTGGCAGAAGGAGAGGAGGGAGGCTCATAAAGAGGAGGCGTTCTCGTCGGACCACAGCGACTCTGTGGACCGGACCATCGAGGAGGTTCGTCGGTCTCTACCAGTCCGCCGTTCTCACCTTCACCTGATCCTCCCGGCTAACCAGCTGTTTCTGTTCCACATCAGGTGATCCAGGGGTGTTGTCATGGCGTCACTTCCACTTCCTGCCAGCAGGAGGAGACGGAGAGCTTCCACTTCAGCCTTCCAGTCTCCATGGAAACACAGAGTGACGACTGGGACTCACCTGTCCAGGTACCGGTGTTCTGGTCTCACAGCCAGGTGACTCACCTGTCCAGGTACCGGTGTTCTGGCTGGAGGATTAGAATTGACGAGGCTCCAGGTGTGATAGATGACATTGTTTCTGTTGGTTCTGGTTTCACAGCGAGGTGACTCACCTGTGCAGGTGAGTCAGGTGGAGGGGCGGGACCTGAGCCGTCTGATGGACGTCCAGGTGGACCTGGAGGACCAGGTGTACTCGCACCAGCTTGATTCCGCCCTCCGCGGCGAGCGGCGAGCCGAGGGCGGGGCCCGGCGGGACGAAGGCTTCTGGACTCTGCCGATAGAGGAGGTCCTGCCGGCCCCGGAACATATCCCAGAATCCTTCAGGGGGAAGACCTGGACCCAGATCGAACAGGAAGACGAGGAGAAGGTGGAGAAACTGGTCCGACAGTTCAGACGGGGAAGATTCATCTGCTACTTCGACACCGAGTCTCTGGCCAGGTACACTCACCTGTATTCTATACACTCACCTGTATTCTATACACTCACCTGTATTACAGTATATACACTCACCTGTAATCTATAGACTCACCTGTATTCTATACACTCACCTGTATTCTATACTCACCTGTATTACAGTATATACACTCACCTGTATTCTATACACTCACCTGTTATCTATAGACTCACCTGTAATCTATAGACTCACCTGTATTCTATACACTCACCTGTAATCTATAGACTCACCTGTATTCTATACACTCACCTGTATTCTATACACTCACCTGTATTACAGTGTATATACACTGACCTGTATTCTATACACTCACCTGTAATCTATAGACTCACCTGTAATCTATAGACTCACCTGTATTCTATACACTCACCTGTATTCTATAGACTCACCTGTACTGTTGTATATGTTCTGATGATGTCATCACTGTCAGGTGCGGTAGGAGGAGCCAAAACAAGGGTTGTGCTGATAACAAGGAGGCGGAGCCAGACACCGGCGTCCTGCCCTTATTGGATGGTGATGATGATGACTCGGCGTACGTCATGAGGAGGAGGAGGAAGAGGCGGGCCTTCAGAGTGGCGTCCAGGTGTCAGGTGAGAACGACGGACAGTTTTCAGTCAGTTTCTGTTATCAGAAAGAAAGACGTCTTCCTCACCTGCGTCTGTTACCTCAGGTGGTCAAAGTGAGTCACAGCACTCAGACGGCCCATGTTGTCGTCCCAGCTGTCCGTCAACCGGCTCCAAAGGCCCCGCCCACCGGCGTCCCTGAGACCAATCAGGACGCAGCAGAGAGGACTCCAGAGGTGCAGGCCTGGCGCTGCCTCCCTCCGTCGTACTCCAACATCGTCACACCTCTGCAGCCTCGCACCTCTCTGGTCTACCTGCTCTGCCCCGCCGACGCACCTGCACCAGGCTCCGCCCACAAACGCTGCAGGAAGAAGAGGCGTCCGCTGGACCCGCAGGGGTTAAAGGTCAAATACAAACAACTTCCTGTCAGGTTCTACGACCCCGGGAGGAACCGCATCCTGAAGAACCCCCCCAGAGGCTTCCTGTCCGGCCCGCCGCCGCCGTGCGTCCGTCAGCTGTTCAGAAGTCTGAGTCCGGACCTGAACGCCGACAGGCCGCCGGGGGAGGGCGCCGCGGGGTCCTCCAGGGTCAGAGGTCAGAGGTCACCAGACACGCCCTTCAGCCACGCCAACACGTTCCTCCTGAGCACGCTCAGTAGGGACTCAGCACAGACTGACAAACAGGACGCGGTCAGGAGGCGGGGCAGGTCGTCTAAGGCCCCGCCCCCTCCACCTCACCGCGGGAGGGGGGGGGGGAGGGACAGGACACGCCCCCCAGCGTCCAACAGACGAACCAGGGCTCAGGCCACGCCCCCCCAGCCCAGGAGAGAAGGCCTGCGTCGGGCCGGACCCGGCAGGAAGGTCCCGGGGTCACCGGACCCGCCTCACCCTACCTCACCCCGCCGGGGGAGGGCCCGGAGGGGGCAGGGCTACAACAGGGGGCGAAGGTAGCAGGACAGGTATCCTGTTCAGGTAGCACGACAGGTGTCCTGCTCCAGGACAGGTGTCCTGCTCCAGGACAGGTGTCTCAGGTTACCTGTTCAGGTAGCAGGATACCTGTTCAGGTAGCAGGTTACCTGTTCAGGTAGCAGGTTACCTGTTCAGGTAGCAGCCTCATTTATAAACTCTGAACGATGCCTTCACATGCAGTCGGGATGTTTAATGATCCACAAACATTGTTTGGTTAATTAATTATTAATGAATGAATGAATGAAGTTGATGAACGAGGCTGCTGGACTTTATATGAACTGGTTATTGATGTCAATATTAGAATTAAATCTTCTGATCAAAAACAAAAATAAAAGTTAACCTTTTTTATTTAAACCAAATTTATAATTTTATTTTTTTTATTTCATGAAATATTCAATTTAAATTGTTATAAATGATGACAAATAGAAAAGTAAAGTTGAATTTGATGTAATTCTTTTATTATAATGTTGGCAGCTGTTTGTGAAACACACCTGGTCAGGTGACATCCAGGTGAGACCCGGTACCTGTTGTTGATCTTTTCTACCTGTCCACTCTCATGTTTATTTAAATATCAATAAAGACCTTTTATAACCTGGATGTGAGTCCTCAGAGTGTCTCAGGTGTGTCTCACGGCGTCCACCAGGTGGTGCAGAGAGTCTCCCACCTGGTCTGCAGCCTGCAGAAGCTCCGCCCTCTTCCTCTCACCTGTTAAAAACATCCTAATTAAAGTTATAGAAGTCCTTCTGGTTCATATTTATATTGATCTGAGACATCCTCACCTGTCTGTCTGTCTCTCCACCTGTCTGTCTCTCCACCTGTCTGTCTGTCTCTCCACCTGTCTGTCTCCATCACAATCCTCAGTCTCTCTACAGTCTCCTGCAGCAGCTCCTCTGGACTACATGTCCCACAATCCTCTTCTTCCTCTTCTTCAGACAGACAGGTGTCCTCTTCCTGTGGCCCCGCCTCCTCTGGTCCGTCCTGTTGTCCTATTGGACGACAGAGGAACCGGTCACCTGCAGACTCCTCCTCTTCACAGTGGACATCATGTGATGGAGGTGTGTCCTGGTGCATTGTGGGAGAATGAGTTTGTAGTTCTTCCTCGCTCCACTCGTCCTCCGTCTTCAGCAACACTTCATCTTCATCTTCATCCTCCTCCTCTGTGTTTCCCTCCCTGTTCTCCGTGTTCTCCCTGTTCTCCCTGTTCTCCGTGTTCTCCGTGCTCTCCCTGTTCTCCGTGTTCTCCCTGTTCTCCGTGTTCTCCCTGTTCTCCGTGCTCTCCGTGTTCTCCCTGTTCTCCGTGCTCTCCCTGTTCTCCCTGTTCTCCGTGCTCTCCGTGTTCTCCCTGTTCTCCGTGCTCTCCCTGTTCTCCCTGTTCTCCGTGCTCTCCCTGTTCTCCGTGCTCTCCCTGTTCTCCCTGTTTTCCGTGTTCTCCCTATTCTCCGTGTTCTCCCTGTTCTCCCTGTCCTCCCTGTTCTCCGTGTTCTCCGTGTCGACCCTCTGTGGCGTGTTGTTGGCGTGTGGTTGCGCCTCCATCGTGCTCAGAGCCTGAAGACAGGAAGAGGAACTATAACTTATTACCAACCAGCTACCAGCAGCTAACAGCTAGCCTCTAGCGGCGGAGACGCGTCTCCATGGTTACATGGAGATAACCCGGTTCGGTTAAACTGGACCCGTTAGCTCTGCAGCTAGTTAGCCTCACATAGAGACAGCCAATCAGAGCACGAGTTACAGCTCCACTCAGCCAATCAGAGCACGAGTTACAACTCCACTCAGCCAATCAGAGTACGAGTTACAGCTCCTCAGCCAATCAGAGTACGAGTTACAGCTCCTCAGCCAATCAGAGCACGAGTTACAGCTCCTCAGCCAATCAGAGTACGAGTTAGAGCTCCTCAGCCAATCAGAGCACGAGTTACAGCTCCACTCAGCCAATCAGAGCACGAGTTACAGCTCCACTCAGCCAATCAGAGCACGAGTTACAGCTCCACTCAGCCAATCAGAGCACGAGTTACAGCTCCACTCAGCCAATCAGAGCACGAGTTACAGCTCCACTCAGCCAATCAGAGCACGAGTTACAGCTCCACTCAGCCAATCAGAGTACGAGTTACAGCTCCACTCAGCCAATCAGAGTACGAGTTACAGCTCCTCAGCCAATCAGAGCACGAGTTACAGCTCCTCAGCCAATCAGAGTACGAGTTAGAGCTCCTCAGCCAATCAGAGCACGAGTTACAGCTCCACTCAGCCAATCAGAGCACGAGTTACAGCTCCACTCAGCCAATCAGAGCACGAGTTACAGCTCCTCAGCCAATCAGAGTACGAGTTAGAGCTCCTCAGCCAATCAGAGCACGAGTTACAGCTCCACTCAGCCAATCAGAGTACGAGTTACAGCTCCTCAGCCAATCAGAGTACGAGTTACAGCTCCTCAGCCAATCAGAGCACGAGTTACAGCTCCTCAGCCAATCAGAGTACGAGTTACAGCTCCTCAGCCAATCAGAGCACGAGTTACAGCTCCACTCAGCCAATCAGAGCACGAGTTACAGCTCCACTCAGCCAATCAGAGCACGAGTTACAGCTCCACTCAGCCAATCAGAGCACGAGTTACAGCTCCACTCAGCCAATCAGAGTACGAGTTACAGCTCCACTCAGCCAATCAGAGCACGAGTTAGAGCTGCGCTCTAATTATCAATGAGAATAAGAATAATAAATTATAATAAATAGTTTAGAGTTTATTAGATGAACAACATTTGTATAATAATAAATAAGATGTTTTATTTAATTAGGAACATTTGATTTATTATAGAAATAATAATAATAATAATAGTAATTTCTCCTCTTTTAAACATAAATATTTTTTTATACAGAAGTAGTTATTAAATAATCTTTGGACCAGTTTAGGAGAATTTTATAATAATAATTATTTTGTGAATTTGTTTTGTAATTTTTTGTCTTCTCACTTATGTCTCTTATAATAATAATAATTATTATTATTGTGTTGATATTTTTAATTCATCAGTTCCCATAAATCCCGTCATCTTCATCTGGTCTGTCAGATTAATAAAAACAGGACAATCAATCATCAATATCTATTGATTTCAATCTATCAGAATATTAAATGATAATCTGCTTTATTGATATGGCCTTACATAATAATCTATTATTCTATAATATGATCAATATGATTTTTAATGTCTTATTTTCATCTGTCTCACATGTATTTAATTCATTACATTATTAGTAATGATTGTTAGAAATTGACTGATATGATAGAAATGTCAACTTTATTTACTTCTAATAATAATAAAATAATAATAATATAATAATAATAATATAATTATTATAATAATAATAAAATAATAAAAATAATAATAATAATAACTCTTGTTTCACTTCTCTAAGCGAGGCTCTGTTATATGAATATTATTATTAATTGATTTTCTCTCTTCAGGCTCATGGACTCTCCACCTGAAACTCTCACCTGGTTACCGTTAGCAACAGCATGGAGCGCTCTGATTGGATGGATGACTCACTGACTGCACTGCCTCCAGGTGAGACGCCATTACCTGATGTTAAAGACACACCTGAAGAGACATAAAGAGAGTTAATGCAGCAGGCAGGATGAATACATTAATGTGTAATAAATGTGTTTCAGATCTCCAGCCAGCAGCAGGATGTCAGACTCCTCTGAACAGTCAGGTGACCAGAGGAAGGCGGAGTCCCCCAGCAGGTGAGTCTACCTGTTGATGATCCGCCATCACAACATGTGTTGGGGTTCGGTTCTCTAGAAGGGTTCTTATCCCCTCTCTCTGACTGACAGGATGTGGGAGGAGTCTCAGCCAGGTCCGTCCAGGTGTCAGCCCAGCAGACAGGGTTACTGTGGATACTGCAGAGTCCTCTACAGCAACCTGGACCAGGTACACCTCACACCTGGAGCCGGTTACACCAACCGGTCTCCACCGGCCCCACGCAACCCTGAATCTGAGCTGTAGACATGTGACCTGTCCAATCAGAATCATGACATCATGCGTCTCTTCTCTCAGCACCTGTCCAGTCTCAGACACCTGGATTCTGTCCGGGTGTCCTCCCGAGGCTCCAGCACCGTCTCCTCCTCCAGCAGCAGCAGAACCAAACTAACCCTGCTGGAGCGCTTCCTGCAGGACGTCCTGCAGCACCACCCGCACCGCTACAACGACCCCAGGTAACTAAAACAAACATACCTGTACCGCTACAACGACCCCAGGTAACTAAAACAAACACACCTGTACCGCTACAACGATCCCAGGTAACTAAAACAAACACACCTGTACCGCTACAACGACCCCAGGTAACTAAAACAAACACACCCGCACCGCTACAACGACCCCAGGTAACTAAAACAAACACACCTGTACCGCTACAACGATCCCAGGTAACTAAAAAAAACACACCTGTACCGCTACAACGACCCCAGGTATCTAAAACAAACACACCTGCACCGCTACAACGACCCCAGGTAACGAAAACAAACACACCTGTACCGCTACAACGACCCCAGGTATCTAAAACAAACACACCTGTACCGCTACAACGATCCCAGGTAACTAAAACAAACACACCTGTGCCGCTACAACGACCCCAGGTAACTAAAACAAACACACCTGCACCAGGTAACTAAAACAAACACACCTGTACCACTACAACGACCCCAGGTAACAAAAACGAACACACCTGTACCGCTACAACGACCCCAGGTAACTAAAACAAACACACCTGCACCAGGTAACTAAAACAAACACCTGCACCAGGTAACTGAAACAAACACACCTGTACCAGGTAAATAAAACAAACACACCTGCACCAGGTAACTAAAACAAACACACCTGCACCAGGTAACTAAAACAAACACACCTCCACCAGGTAACTAAAACAAACACACCTGCAGCAGGTAACTAAAACAAAAACACCTGCACCAGGTAACTAAAACAAACACACCTGCACCAGGTAACTAAAACAAAAACACCTGCACCAGGTAACTAAAACAAACACACCTGCACCAGGTAACTAAAACAAACACACCTGCACCAGGTAACTAAAACAAACACACCTGTACCAGGTAACTAAAACAAACACACCTGCACCAGGTAACTAAAACAAACACACCTGCAGCAGGTAACTAAAACAAACACACCTGTACCAGGTAACTAAAGGTAAATCTGTGTCTCTGTCAGGCCGTCTCACGCTGACCTCCCGTCTATCTCCGCCCCTCCGTTGCCGAAGGCGGAGCTTGATGAACTCCGTTTCTCTGACGACGACAGCTGGTCGCTGGGCACCAGGGAACACCTGTCCAGCTCTGACGACGCCTCCTGCCAGCCGGCCAATCAGAGAGAAGACGACCTCACACACAGCCAACCAGGAGAGGGAGTCGCAGAGGGGGCGGGTCAGGTGAGGCTGTCACCAATCAGAGAGCAGGAGGACGGCGGGACCGCCTCAGTAGGGCACACACAGTCATCACATGTACAGGCCCCGCCCCCCCACCACCAGACCACGCCCCCACACCACCAGGCCCCGCCCTCTGTTTACAGGAAGGCCCACAGGAAGACGAACCGAAGGAAAACCAGCGACTCCTCGACTTCCTCGCCACCCCACAGGGGTCCAGACCCCGGTCTCTGTCCAGACCCCGGTCCCTATCTAGACCCTGGGCCCTGTCTAGACCCCCCAACACAACTGAGGCCTCGTCCAGACCCTGCTCCCCGGCTCCCCACAGAACTGAGGGCCTTTCCAGCCCCCTGTCCCGGTCCAGACCCCGGTCCCTGGTCCCTGAGGCTCTGTCCAGCCCCCGGTCCCGGTCCAGCTCCCGGTCCCTGGTCCCTGAGGCCCTGTCCAGCCCCCGGTCCCGGTCCAGACCCCGGTCCCTGGTCCCTGAGGCCCTGGCTGAGCTGGCAGAAGGAGAGGAGGGAGGCTCATAAAGAGGAGGCGTTCTCGTCGGACCACAGCGACTCTGTGGACCGGACCATCGAGGAGGTTCGTCGGTCTCTACCAGTCCGCCGTTCTCACCTTCACCTGATCCTCCCGGCTAACCAGCTGTTTCTGTTCCACATCAGGTGATCCAGGGGTGTTGTCATGGCGTCACTTCCACTTCCTGCCAGCAGGAGGAGACGGAGAGCTTCCACTTCAGCCTTCCAGTCTCCATGGAAACACAGAGTGACGACTGGGACTCACCTGTCCAGGTACCGGTGTTCTGGTCTCACAGCCAGGTGACTCACCTGTCCAGGTACCGGTGTTCTGGCTGGAGGATTAGAATTGACGAGGCTCCAGGTGTGATAGATGACATTGTTTCTGTTGGTTCTGGTTTCACAGCGAGGTGACTCACCTGTGCAGGTGAGTCAGGTGGAGGGGCGGGACCTGAGTCGTCTGATGGACGTCCAGGTGGACCTGGAGGACCAGGTGTACTCGCACCAGCTTGATTCCGCCCTCCGCGGCGAGCGGCGAGCCGAGGGCGGGGCCCGGCGGGACGAAGGCTTCTGGACTCTGCCGATAGAGGAGGTCCTGCCGGCCCCGGAACATATCCCAGAATCCTTCAGGGGGAAGACCTGGACCCAGATCGAACAGGAAGACGAGGAGAAGGTGGAGAAACTGGTCCGACAGTTCAGACGGGGAAGATTCATCTGCTACTTCGACACCGAGTCTCTGGCCAGGTACACTCACCTGTATTCTATACACTCACCTGTATTCTATACACTCACCTGTATTACAGTATATACACTCACCTGTAATCTATAGACTCACCTGTATTCTATACACTCACCTGTATTCTATACTCACCTGTATTACAGTATATACACTCACCTGTATTCTATACACTCACCTGTTATCTATAGACTCACCTGTAATCTATAGACTCACCTGTATTCTATACACTCACCTGTAATCTATAGACTCACCTGTATTCTATACACTCACCTGTATTCTATACACTCACCTGTATTACAGTGTATATACACTGACCTGTATTCTATACACTCACCTGTAATCTATAGACTCACCTGTAATCTATAGACTCACCTGTATTCTATACACTCACCTGTATTCTATAGACTCACCTGTACTGTTGTATATGTTCTGATGATGTCATCACTGTCAGGTGCGGTAGGAGGAGCCAAAACAAGGGTTGTGCTGATAACAAGGAGGCGGAGCCAGACACCGGCGTCCTGCCCTTATTGGATGGTGATGATGATGACTCGGCGTACGTCATGAGGAGGAGGAGGAAGAGGCGGGCCTTCAGAGTGGCGTCCAGGTGTCAGGTGAGAACGACGGACAGTTTTCAGTCAGTTTCTGTTATCAGAAAGAAAGACGTCTTCCTCACCTGCGTCTGTTACCTCAGGTGGTCAAAGTGAGTCACAGCACTCAGACGGCCCATGTTGTCGTCCCAGCTGTCCGTCAACCGGCTCCAAAGGCCCCGCCCACCGGCGTCCCTGAGACCAATCAGGACGCAGCAGAGAGGACTCCAGAGGTGCAGGCCTGGCGCTGCCTCCCTCCGTCGTACTCCAACATCGTCACACCTCTGCAGCCTCGCACCTCTCTGGTCTACCTGCTCTGCCCCGCCGACGCACCTGCACCAGGCTCCGCCCACAAACGCTGCAGGAAGAAGAGGCGTCCGCTGGACCCGCAGGGGTTAAAGGTCAAATACAAACAACTTCCTGTCAGGTTCTACGACCCCGGGAGGAACCGCATCCTGAAGAACCCCCCCAGAGGCTTCCTGTCCGGCCCGCCGCCGCCGTGCGTCCGTCAGCTGTTCAGAAGTCTGAGTCCGGACCTGAACGCCGACAGGCCGCCGGGGGAGGGCGCCGCGGGGTCCTCCAGGGTCAGAGGTCAGAGGTCACCAGACACGCCCTTCAGCCACGCCAACACGTTCCTCCTGAGCACGCTCAGTAGGGACTCAGCACAGACTGACAAACAGGACGCGGTCAGGAGGCGGGGCAGGTCGTCTAAGGCCCCGCCCCCTCCACCTCACCGCGGGAGGGGGGGGGGGAGGGACAGGACACGCCCCCCAGCGTCCAACAGACGAACCAGGGCTCAGGCCACGCCCCCCCAGCCCAGGAGAGAAGGCCTGCGTCGGGCCGGACCCGGCAGGAAGGTCCCGGGGTCACCGGACCCGCCTCACCCTACCTCACCCCGCCGGGGGAGGGCCCGGAGGGGGCAGGGCTACAACAGGGGGCGAAGGTAGCAGGACAGGTATCCTGTTCAGGTAGCACGACAGGTGTCCTGCTCCAGGACAGGTGTCCTGCTCCAGGACAGGTGTCTCAGGTTACCTGTTCAGGTAGCAGGATACCTGTTCAGGTAGCAGGTTACCTGTTCAGGTAGCAGGTTACCTGTTCAGGTAGCAGCCTCATTTATAAACTCTGAACGATGCCTTCACATGCAGTCGGGATGTTTAATGATCCACAAACATTGTTTGGTTAATTAATTATTAATGAATGAATGAATGAAGTTGATGAACGAGGCTGCTGGACTTTATATGAACTGGTTATTGATGTCAATATTAGAATTAAATCTTCTGATCAAAAACAAAAATAAAAGTTAACCTTTTTTATTTAAACCAAATTTATAATTTTATTTTTTTTATTTCATGAAATATTCAATTTAAATTGTTATAAATGATGACAAATAGAAAAGTAAAGTTGAATTTGATGTAATTCTTTTATTATAATGTTGGCAGCTGTTTGTGAAACACACCTGGTCAGGTGACATCCAGGTGAGACCCGGTACCTGTTGTTGATCTTTTCTACCTGTCCACTCTCATGTTTATTTAAATATCAATAAAGACCTTTTATAACCTGGATGTGAGTCCTCAGAGTGTCTCAGGTGTGTCTCACGGCGTCCACCAGGTGGTGCAGAGAGTCTCCCACCTGGTCTGCAGCCTGCAGAAGCTCCGCCCTCTTCCTCTCACCTGTTAAAAACATCCTAATTAAAGTTATAGAAGTCCTTCTGGTTCATATTTATATTGATCTGAGACATCCTCACCTGTCTGTCTGTCTCTCCACCTGTCTGTCTCTCCACCTGTCTGTCTGTCTCTCCACCTGTCTGTCTCCATCACAATCCTCAGTCTCTCTACAGTCTCCTGCAGCAGCTCCTCTGGACTACATGTCCCACAATCCTCTTCTTCCTCTTCTTCAGACAGACAGGTGTCCTCTTCCTGTGGCCCCGCCTCCTCTGGTCCGTCCTGTTGTCCTATTGGACGACAGAGGAACCGGTCACCTGCAGACTCCTCCTCTTCACAGTGGACATCATGTGATGGAGGTGTGTCCTGGTGCATTGTGGGAGAATGAGTTTGTAGTTCTTCCTCGCTCCACTCGTCCTCCGTCTTCAGCAACACTTCATCTTCATCTTCATCCTCCTCCTCTGTGTTTCCCTCCCTGTTCTCCGTGTTCTCCCTGTTCTCCCTGTTCTCCGTGTTCTCCGTGCTCTCCCTGTTCTCCGTGTTCTCCCTGTTCTCCGTGTTCTCCCTGTTCTCCGTGCTCTCCGTGTTCTCCCTGTTCTCCGTGCTCTCCCTGTTCTCCCTGTTCTCCGTGCTCTCCCTGTTCTCCGTGCTCTCCCTGTTCTCCCTGTTTTCCGTGTTCTCCCTATTCTCCGTGTTCTCCCTGTTCTCCCTGTCCTCCCTGTTCTCCGTGTTCTCCGTGTCGACCCTCTGTGGCGTGTTGTTGGCGTGTGGTTGCGCCTCCATCGTGCTCAGAGCCTGAAGACAGGAAGAGGAACTATAACTTATTCACTATATTTATATTTATTGTGTTTGGCTTCCTGTCAGAGACTCATTCAGGTGTCACCTGTCCAGTCAGGTGACCTGTATTTATTTACCTGTGTGTTGTTATCTGTGTGTGTTTATTTACCTGTGTGTGTTGTTATCTGTGTGTTGTTACCTGTGTGTGTTTTGTTACCTATGTGTGTTTATTTACCTGTGTGTTGTTACCTGTGTGTGTTTATTTACCTGTGTTGTTACCTGTGTGTTGTTACCTGTGAGTGTTTATTTACTTGTGTGTGTTTATTTACTTGTGTGTTGTTACCTGTGTTTGTTTATGTACCTGTGTGTTGTTACCTGTGTGTGTTTTGTTACCTATGTGTGTTTATTTACCTGTGTGTTGTTACCTGTGTGTGTTTATTTACCTGTGTTGTTACCTGTGTGTTGTTACCTGTGAGTGTTTATTTACTTGTGTGTGTTTATTTACTTGTGTGTTGTTACCTGTGTTTGTTTATGTACCTGTGTGTTGTTACCTGTGTGTGTTTATTTACTTGTGTGTTGTTACCTGTGTGTGTTTATTTACCTGTGTTGTTACCTGTGTGTTTATTTACCTGTGTGTGTTTATTTACTTGTGTGTTGTTACCTGTGTGTGTTTATTTACCTGTGTGTTGTTAACTGTGTGTGTTTATTTACCTGTGTTGTTACCTGTGTGTGTTTATTTACTTGTGTGTTGTTACCTGTGTGTTTTGTTACCTATGTTTTGTTACCTGTGTGTGTTGTTACCTATGTTTTGTTACCTGTGTGTTTTGTTACCTATGTTTTGGTACCTGTGTGTTTTGTTACCTATGTTTTGTTACCTGTTTGTTTTGCTACCTGTGTGTTTTGTTGCCTATGTTTTGTTACCTGTGTGTTTTGTTACCTATGTTTTGTTACCTGTGTGTGTTGTTACCTATGTTTTGTTACCTGTGTGTTGTTACCTATGTTTTGTTACCTGTGTGTTTTGTTACCTATGTTTTGTTATCTGTGTGTTTTGTTACCTGTTTTGGTACCTGTGTGTTTTGTTACCTATGTTTTGTTACCTGTTTGTTTTGTTACCTGTGTGTTTTGTTACCTATGTTTTGTTACCTATGTTTTGTTACCTGTGTGTTTTGTTACCTATGTTTTCTCACCTGTGTGTGTTGTTACCTGTGTTTTGTTACCTGTGTGTTTTGTTACCTGTGTGTGTAGTTACCTATGTTTTGTTACCTGTGTTTTGTTACCTATGTTTTGTTACCTGTGTTTTGTTACCTGTGTGTTTTGTTACCTGTGTGTTTTGTTACCTATGTTTTGTTACCTGTGTGTTGTTACCTCTGTGTTTTGTTACCTGTGTGTTTTGTTACCTATGTTTTGTTACCTGTGTTTATTTACTTGTGTGTTGTTACCTGTGATTATTTACCTGTGTGAGCGTGCGCTGCAGACGGAGGTTGTGTTCTTTCAGCGTTTCCATGGTAATCTCCATCTCAGAGCACCTGTCCTCCAAGATGCCCTGCTCTGATTGGACGGTGAGCCTCCACACCTGCAGCTGCTGCTCCATCAGCCTGAAGAAAAAGAAGAACTGACTCCAGACCATGAATAAGAAAAAGAAGAAGAAGGAGGAGAAGAAGAAGAAGGAGAAGAAGAAAAAGGAGAAGGAGAAGAAGGAGGAGAAGAAGAAGAAGAAGGAGAAGGAGAAGAAGAAGGAGAAGGAGGAGGAGAAGAAGAAGGAGAAGGAGAAAGAAGGAGAAGAAGGAGGAGGATGAGGAGGAGAAGAAGAAGAAGGATAAGGAGAAGAAGAAAAAGAAGAAGGAGAAGAAGGAGAAGGATAAGAAGGAGGAGGAGGAGAAGAAGAAGAAGGAGAAGAAGGAGAAGGAGAAGGAGAAGAAGGAGGAGGAGGAGGAGAATAAGAATAAGAAGAAGGAGAAGAAGAATAAGGAGAAGGAGAAGAAGGAGGAGAAGAAGAAGAAGGAGAAGAAGGAGAAGGAGGAGGAGAAGAAGAAGGAGAAGGAGAAGAAGAAGAAGGAGGAGGAGAAGGAGAAGAAGAAGGAGAAGAAGAAGGAGGAGAAGAAGAAGGAGAAGAAGAAGGAGAAGGAGGAGGAGGAGAAGAAGAAGGAGAAGGAGGAGGAGGAGGAGAAGAAGAAGGAGAAGAAGAAGGAGAAGGAGAAGAAGGATAAGGAGAAGGAGAAGAAGAAGGAGAAGGAGGAGGAGAAGAAGAAGGAGAAGAAGTTTCTCACCATTTGTCTCTCTGCAGGTTTCTGACCTCAGTCAGCAGAACGGACGCCTTCATCTGATCAACAACATGAATTATTATTATTATTATTATTATTATCATCTGAGACTGAATTAACAGCAGCCCACTGTGAGGTCATCAGAGGTCACCCGCTGAGTCGGCGTCTCCTCGTCAGTCTGCGGAGCTTCAGACGAAGACGAGCAGGAAGCAAGTCGCTCCGATACATCATGGGAAACGTCTCCGTCAGAGGAGGACCTGTGACTGACAGCTGAGGCGTCGGAGGGGGGGGGCGGAGCACTGAGAAACAAAACCTTTAATTAAACAATGGTCTTTAACGAGTCACACCTGTCTCACCTGTCCTGAGTGTCACCTGTCCTGAGTCTCCCCCGGCTCCGCCCACATCAGGACCCGCCTCCTGTCGGCCTCTCTCTGAGTGGATTGCCGTGGCAACAGGGCGTGACGAGCGCTGTGCGCTAACGAGGACAGAGACTCCCTCCAGGTGGGCTGACGGACAAACTCAGGATTAAAAACTTACCTGTCTGTCTGTCTACCTGTGTGATGTTACCTGTCTGTGTTCTTACCTGTCTGTGTTGTTACCTGTCTGTCTGTCTGTCTACCTGTCTGTGTTGTTACCTGTCTACCTGTATGGTCTTACCTGTCTGTGTTCTTACCTGTCTGTGTTCTTACCTGTCTGTCTGTCTGTCTACCTGTCTGTGTTGTTACCTGTCTGTGTTCCTACCTGTCTGTGTGTTCTTACCTGTCTGTGTTGTTACCTGTCTGTCTGTCTGTCTACCTGTATGGTCTTACCTGTCTGTGTTCTTACCTGTCTGTGTTGTTACCTGTCTGTGTTCCTACCTGTCTGTGTGTTCTTACCTGTCTGTGTTGTTACCTGTCTGTGTTGTTACCTGTGTGCAGAACTCGATCACTGGATGTTGAGTTTTGTGTTTCGTCGTCTGCCGGTCCGTCAGGAAGCAGCTCTGACACAGGTGAACGTTCACACACTTCATACAGCGATACCTGAACACACACACACACACACGCACGCACGCACGCACACACACACACACACACACATAAATCCATCACTGTTTTAACAGTAAAAGAAGCGTTCTGATTGGACGGCGCCAGCTCACCTGAGTCCCGTGATGGGACGGGTCTTGCAGGCGTAGCAGCGGACGGCGTGACTGACGTTCTGACTGACGGACAGGCGGTATAGAATGGGTAACCATAGCAACAGGCGTGGCTCGCTCTGCAGCCACGACAACACGTGTCCTTTACTCGCCGCCGGGGTCAACACCTGTAAGCACACGCACAGGTCAGCGTGTCGCCATGACGACCACCTGCAGCCGTTTGTTTCTGTGATGATCTCACCCCGTTAAAACACGACCTCACCGCCGCCTCCACGCCACCAAACACGCCTTCCTCCTGCACCGCCGCAGGAACCTGAACACACACACACACACACACACACACACACACAAGTGTTAGAGAGAGAGCAGGAGGAGTGGGGCATGCTGGGAAATGTAGTGTGTACAGTGTTAACCTGGCTGAGGTCCTGCAGCAAAGATCTGAGTCCAGACCGGCTGACGGATCCCGAACCGGTCTCTGCTACACCAACCAGAGCTGCACAACACAAGGCTTTTATTCTGAAGGAATCACTCTGTACTACAGACAGGTAGAGAGACAGACAGACAGACAGACAGGTAGACAGACAGATAGACAGACAGACAGGTAGACAGACAGACAGATAGACAGGTAGACAGACAGACAGACAAGTAGACAGATAGACAGACAGACAGGTAGACAGACAGACAGACAGACAGACAGACAGACAGGTAGACAGACAGACAGATAGACAGGTAGACAGACAGACAGACAGGTAGACAGACGGACAGGTAGACAGACAGACAGACAGGTAGAGTCTCACCTGTGTATTTAACCAGCAGGGTTTCAGCTGACAGGGCGATCAGAGACGTCTGAAGAGAATCAGCTGATATTAAACCGCTCCGACTCCTGAAACACAAATATACTAATATATATATTAATATACACATGTATAGTATTTATATACACTGTATATATATATTTATATATACAGTGTATATATAATAATATAATGTATATACTCTGACCGGTCGTTGAGCCTGAACATCAGACTACACGTCTCCTCTGGAGCCTCCACCGTCACATGACCCGCCACCTCCTGTGACACGCTGTGGAACATCCTGTTCAGAGTCTGGGTCACTTCCTGTCTGTTCAGACCCACTTCCTGTCTGTTCGGACCCACTTCCTGTCTGTTCGGACCCACTTCCTGCTGCAATGTGGCCCCGCCCACCGAGCGGAGGGCCGCCGTGATGTGACGGAAGGACACCACGTCCACTGGAGACACAAACACACAAACACACAAACACAGGAGTATCATCAGCATAATGTAATATAATAATAATACATGTAGTGTAATAGTACTAAATGTAGTACATCATATTAAGAGTAGTGGTAGTATATAATATTAGTAGTGTGGTAGTATATAATAGTGGTAGTGGTAGTATATAATAGTAGTAGTGTGGTAGTATATAATAGTAGTAGTGTGGTAGTATATAATAGTAGTAGTGTGGTAGTATATAATAGTGTTAGTGGTAGTATATAATAGTAGTAGTGTGGTAGTATATAATAGTGGTAGTGTGGTAGTATATAATAGTAGTAGTGTGGTAGTATATAATAGTGGTAGTGGTAGTATATAATAGTAGTAGTGTGGTAGTATATAATAGTAGTAGTGTGGTAGTATATAATAGTGGTAGTGTGGTAATATATAATAGTAGTAGTGTGGTAGTATATAATAGTAATAGTGTGGTAGTACTGACTGTGAGTGAGTCTCTGCAGAGACAGCAGCTTCATGGAGACTCTGTAGACGGACGGACGGATTTCATTCAGTCCTTCTGGACCAATCAGACAACAATAAAACAAGAACATTCAATCAACAATAAAACAAGAACATTCAGTCAACAATTAAACAAGAATATTCAGTCAACAATAGAACAAGAACATTCAGTCAACAATAGAACAAGAACATTCAGTCAACAATTAAACAAGAACATGCAGTCAACAATTAAACAAGAACATTCAGTCAACAATTAAACAAGAACAATCAGTCAACAATAGAACAAGAACATTCAGTCAACAGTAAAACAAGAACATTCAGTTAACAATTAAACAAGAACATTCAGTTAACAATTAAACAAGAACATTCAGTCAACAATTAAACAAGAACAATCAGTCAACAATAGAACAAGAACATTCAGTCAACAATTAAACAAGAACATTCAGTCAACAGTAAAACAAGAACATTCAATCAACAATAAAACAAGAACATTCGGTCAACAGTAAAACAAGAACATTCGGTCAAGAGTAAAACAAGAACATTCAGTCAAAAGTAAAACAAGAACATTCAGTCAACAGTAAAACAAGAACATTCAGTCAACAATAAAACAAGAACATTCAGTCAACAGTAAAACAAGAACATTCAGTCAACAATAAAACAAGAACATTCAGTCAACAATAAAACAAGAACATTCAGTTAACAATAAACAGAAGGAATGACCCTCCAGCGGCATTATAAACTGTAAAAACAAAGTTCGGAAACTTGTGTTTGATCGATTATTTCTCTGTTGTTCCAATGCTAATGGTCATTGTATTCTACATGGTTGGAAAGCCTGTTTATTTACCTTCGCAATGATGTCCAACTTGTAAGGATCATGCATTTGTGGGATGAGCAGCACAGCTGATTATGTGGGGAGCGCCCAAGAACAATGTTCCAAAATGCTCCGTCAATGGTAAACAGTGTATTCTCCTGTTGGTGTTGACTCTTGTTGTGAGTTGTTTGGTGGATGATTGAACTCTCTATCAGTAACAAGGAACAAACAAGACATATTGATTGATTGAATCCACCGTCAGGAGCCTCAATAGCGGTGGAAGATCCATACGCAGCCACAACAGCCTGGCACCTCCTCCTCATGCTGGTCACCAACCTGGTCACACATTGCTGTGGGATGGAGCTCCATTCCTCAACCAGGATTGGTTGCAGGTCAGCCAGCGTGGTTGTGTTGGTCACTCTAACACGTACAGCACGCCCAAGCTGATCCCACAAGTGTTGAGTTGGGTTGAGGTGTGGACTCTTGGCAGGCCGTTCCATTCTCTCTACTCCCACATTGTGGAGGTAGTCTGTGATAACCCTGGCTCTGTGGGGGGGGGGGGCGTTGATATCTCATCCTGATATCTCCCTGCATTGAGATGGCCTTCAATGATGACAAGCCTTGTTTTGCCAGTGAGGGAGATGCCCCCCCCCCCCACACCATGACACTGCCCCCACCAAAAGCTGTTACTCCATCGGTGCAACAATCAGCAGAGCGTTCTCCACGTCGTTTCCATACTTTGACCTGCCGTCCAACTTTGTCAGACAGAACCTGGACTCATCACTGAACATGACATTCCCCCACATGTTCAGGTTCCATTGTCTGTGTTGGAGACACCAGCGCCAACGGGCCTGACGGTGAAGGGCAGTCATTGCAGGCTTCCTGGTAGCCTTATGAGAATACACTGTTTACCATTGGCAGAGCATTTTGGAACATTGTTCTTGGGCGCTCCCCACATAATCAGCTGTGCTGCTCATCCCACAAATACATGATCCTTACAAGTTGGACATCATTGTGAAGGTAAATAAACAGGCTTTCAACCATGTAGAATACAATGACCATTAGCACTGATACAACAGAGAAATAATCCACCAAACACAAGTTTCAGAACTTTGTTTTTCCAGTTTATATATACATATATATAAAGATACATTTATATATACATATATATGTATGTATATCTATATGTATATAATAGAATGTGACAGTAGAAGACAGTAGAGAGCAGAGTTTACCGATAGAGTCCAGATCCATCAGGACAATCTGAAGACACAAAGACAACATCAGGACACTCAATAACAGAATTAACAGAAGCAGTCAGTAGAACCAGTAGCTGACCTTCAGTCTCCAGTCTTCAGTAGATTCCAATAGAAACACAGTAGAAATAGAAACTCAGTAGAAACAGAAGCAGTCCTTCAGTCTTCTCTTCAGTAGTTTCTGAACCAACGTGTTTCCTGTTAGAGACACAAAGTGAAGCAGCTGAATAATGAATGAAGGTTTCACCTGTCAGCGCTCGCTCACCTGCTGCCGTCTGTGGACCAATCAGCAGCCGGCACAGAGCCGTGACATCACTCACCTGCTGCCGTCTGTGGACCAATCAGCAGCCGGCACAGAGCCGTGACATCACTCACCTGCTGCCATCTTTGGACCAATCAGCAGCCGGTAGAGCCATGACATCACTCAGCGATGACATCACATCTAAACTGCGTCTCTAGATGATGACGTCATGTTGAGTGTTGATGGAGCTCTGATCCAACCAGACTACATTCACAAAACATGATATATATTTAATGATTATTATGGTCTGTAGTTCTATCAGTGGAAGTGGACTGAGTTAGATGAATGTATAATCAGAGTTATGATATATATTTAATGATTATTACGGTCTGTAGTTCTATCAGTGGAAGTGGACTGAGTTAGATGAATGTATAATCAGAGTTATGATATATATTTAATGATTATTACGGTCTGTAGTTCTATCAGTGGAAGTGGACTGAGTTAGATGAATGTATAATGAGCATTATGACATATATTTAGTGATTATTACGGTCTGTAGTTCTATCAGTGGAAGTGGACTGAGTTAGATGAATGTATAATGAGCATTATGATATATATTTAGTGATTATTATGGTCTGTAGTTCTATCAGTGGAAGTGGACTGAGTTAGATGAATGTATAATGAGCATTATGATATATATTTAGTGATTATTATGGTCGGTAGTTCTATCAGTGGAAGTGGACTGAGTTAGATGAATGTATAATCAGAATTATGATATATATTTAATGATTATTACGGTCTGTAGTTTTATCAGTGGAAGTGGACTGAGTTAGATGAATGTATAATCAGAGTTATGATATATATTTAATGATTATTACGGTCTGTAGTTCTATCAGTGGAAGTGGACTGAGTTAGATGAATGTATAATGAGTGTGGTGTGATGATGGCGTCTGAATGCGGCCGCTGTGTCGGCGCCGTGAACACGCTCTCTGTTCGTCCTCCTCTGACCTCCTCTGACCTCCTTGTGTCTTTGTCTCTGTGTCTCTTTGTCTCTTTGTCTCTTTGTCTCTTTGTGTCCGTCTACACTGAAGCTGATTGTTTGTCTCTGAGTTCTCTTTGTTTCGGGGTCGATCCAGGACACCGACGCTGAAACACTGAAACACTGAAACACTGCAGAGTCTCACAGAGCGGTCATCCACCGCCATCATCATCATCATCATCACCATCATCATCATCATCATCATTATCATCATCATCATCATCATCATCATCACCATCATCACATCACCACGGTAACCACACGTTTCTTCTTCTACACTGCGATAAACACTCCATATAGAGACGTAAAAGGACTCCAGAGAGACGTAGAATAAAATGCTAAACAACCATAACACGGCGCTGGATCTCCTGACACTAACCTCACAGAATGTATATATATATTATATATATTATAATAATATTATAATTAGAGTAAAAATAGAAAATAATATTTTTTTGCAGTGTGTAGCTTGAAGCTCCTCCCAGTGGGCGTGGCCTCTCAGCTCCAGTCAGCTGTCAGTCAAAGTGAGAGTCCCCACTGGTCTCTGCTCTCAGAGACAACAACAACAACAACATCAAAAGTACTGCAGTATTACTACTGCTGCTGCTGCTGGGTGAGTAGTACAACTGTACAACAGTACTCACAGTACTCAGCCCACTTATTTTATATTTAGTTTGTCAGTGAAACGTTTGTTGAGTGTTTTTGTCTCCACATTGTGATTCAGAGTTCGAGAGCTGTGAGCTGAGCTGAAGTGAAAATGAAGCACTCCCCGATAATGATCTGTCTGCTGATCTGCTCCGCTCTAATCGGACTGGGTACGTTTCATTCTCACCACTTTAAACTGGTTTAAACTGGTATTATTAACTCTAATCGGACTGGATACGTTTCATTCTCACCACTTTAAACTGGTTTAAACTGGTATTATTAACTCTAATCGGAATGGGTACGTTGCATTCTCATCCCTTTAAACTGGTTTAAATGGTATTATTAACTCTAATCGGACTGGGTACGTTTTATTCTCACCACTTTAAACTGGTATTTAGCTCTGAAACTGGTTTTAGTCACGTTGATTCTGATACAGAAAAATATGAATTTTTAAACTATTCTTGATTCTTGAACTTTGATTTGAAAAGTCATTGGTTGTTTTCTGAGCACAAAACTTATATATATATATGTATATATATTCAGCATTACTGTGTAAATGTTTGTCGGTAACACTTATAATATATATAATAACCATCATCAACAAATGGTAAATTGGTAGTTAATTAATAGTTGGTTAATAGTTATTTTACTGTTAATAATGAAATGATAATTGGTAATATTTACTAAATTATATTATACATGTTCACATATGTATATATATATATTTGTAAATGATTAAGAGATTTGTAAACCTTTAAGAAATAGTTTGTAAAACATTTATCTAGCTCAACACTTTGTTAATGGTTAATAACTGGTTTGTTAAACATCTATAAATATTGCATGGATGATATTTATAACATTTTGTTAATGTTTAATAACTGGTTTGTTGAACGTCTATCAACATTACATAGATAGATATTTATAACATTTTGTTAATGTTTAATAACTGGTTTGTTAAACGTCTATAAACATTACGTAGATATTTATAACACTTTGTTAATGGTTAATAACTGGTTTGTTAAACATCTATAACATTACATAGATGGATATTCATAACATTTTGTTAATGTTTAATAACTGGTTTGTTAAACGTCTACAAACATTACATAGGTAGATATTTATAACACTTTGTTAATGGTTAATAACTGGTTTGTTAAACGTCTATAACATTACATAGATGGATATTTATAACACTTTGTTAATGGTTAATAACTGGTTTGTTAAACGTCTATAAACATTACATAGATGGATGATTCATAACATTTTGTTAATGGTTAATAACTGGTTTGTTAAACGTTTATAACATTACATAGATATTTATAACACTTTGTTAATGGTTAATAACTGGTTTGTGAAACGTCTATAAACATTACATAGATGATATTTATAACATTTTGTTAATGGTTAATAACTTGTTTTTTAAACATCTATAAACGTTACATAGATAGATATTTATAACACTTTGTTATTGGTTAATAACTGGTTTGTTAAAAGTCTATAACATTACATAGATAGATATTTATAACACTTTGTTAATGGTTAATAACTGGTTTGTTAAACGTCTATAACATTACATGGATAGATATTTATAACACTTTGTTAATGGTTAATAACTGGTTTGTGAAACGTCTATAAACATTACATAGATGATATTTATAACATTTTGTTAATGGTTAATAACTTGTTTTTTAAACATCTATAAACGTTACATAGATAGATATTTATAACACTTTGTTATTGGTTAATAACTGGTTTGTTAAAAGTCTATAACATTACATAGATAGATAGTTATAACACTTTGTTAATGGTTAATAACTGGTTTGTTAAACGTCTATAACATTACATAGATGGATATTCATAACATTTTGTCAATGTTTAATAACTGGTTTGTTAAACGTCTATAAACATTACATAGATAAATGTTTATAACACTTTGTCAATGGTTAATAACTGGTTTGTTAAACGTCTATAAACGTTACATAGATATTTGTTAATTACACTTTGTTAATGGTTAATAACTGGTTTGTTAAATGTCTATAAACATTACATAAATAAATGTTTATAACACTTTGTTAATGTTTAATAACTGGTTTGTTAAACGTCTATAAACATTATTTGGATGTTATTATAAAGTTGTAACACCTTGTTGTGTGTTTCAGGTTCCGCCATCCGGTGTTACAGCTGTAAGGACTACACCTCCAGCTGCTCCAAACAACGAGAGTGTAGCTACGACGACGCCTGTCTCACACTCAATGAGAGAGGTAACTCTACACCTGTACTCCTGTACGCCTTGACACCTGTACACCTAGACACCTGTATACCTGTATACCTGGACACCTGTACATCTGTATACCTGTATACCTGGACACCTGTACACCTGTACACCTAGACACCTGTATACCTGTATACCTGGACACCTGTACACCTGGACACTTGTACACCTGTACACCTAGACACCTGTATACCCGTACACCTAGACACTTGTACACCTGTACACCTAGACACCTGTATACCTGTACACACCTGTATACCTGTACGCCTGTACCTCTACACCTAGACACCTGTACACCTGGACACCTGGACACCTGTATACCTGTACACACCTGTACACCTGTACACCTATATACCTGTACACCTGTACCTGTACCTCTACACCTGTATACCTGGCACCTGTCGGCCACCACCGCCACAGAGAATACAAACACTCCTGAAAGCTGTTTCATGTCCTGATGATCCTGAAGGAACCAGATCAGTCCAGTAGATCAGAACCAACTCTTCTACTGAGGTTCTACTGAGGTTCTACTGAGGTTCTACTGAGGTTCTAATGTTTCTATTGTTCTCCTGTTTGTTCTGCAGGTGGAATGACGTTCCGTCAGTGTCTGAAGTATTCAGACTGTGAGTACGGCCGATTGGCCCAGATGTTCCCCCAGGTAACAACTACTCTACTCTACTACTGTATTCTACTCTACTCTATTTTACTCTACTGTATTCTACTCTACTGAACTCTACTCTATTCTACTCTACTGTATTCTACTATACTTTATTCTACTCTACTGAACTCTACTCTACTCTATTCTACTCTACTGTATTCTACTCTACTTAACTCTACTCTATTCTACTCTACTGTATTCTACTCTACTTAACTCTACTCTATTCTACTCTACTGTATTCTACTCTACTGAACTCTACTCTACTCTATTCTTCTCTACTGTATTCTACTCTACTCTATTCTTCTCTACTGTATTCCACTGTATTCTACTCTACTGTATTCTACTCTACTCTATTCTACTCTACTTAACTCTACTCTACTGTATTCTACTCTACTGTATTCCACTGTATTCTTCTCTACTGTATTTTATTGTTACAAACTAGTACAACCACAGCAGTGAGCAAAGAGAACACAGGTGTGTTTGACTCACCTCAGGTGGATCTGGACTCAGGTGGTCCTGGTCTCAGGTGGTTTTGGACTCAGGTGGTCTTGGTCTCAGGTGGTCCTGGTCTCAGGTGGTCCAGAACTCAGGTGGTCCTGGACTCAGGTGGTCCTGGACTCAGAAAAGTGGTTCTGAACATTGCAAACGTTTGATGTGGTTCCAGCTGATCACTGATCAATAACTATCGATCATTTTCAGGTTTCCAGTTTCACCTTCAAGTGCTGCAACTCGGACCTGTGTAACTCCGCCCCCTCCTCCTCCGCGAGCTCTGTGATTGGTCTGCTGGCTTCGGCGGCAGTCATGTGGTGGTGCGTCCACTGAAGTGTGCTGCTGCTCGCCGCCGCCGCCACCGCCGGCTGGAACACGTAACAACAGCAGCTTCTCTAATCATCTGATCACCTGATCAATACATTCAGTCACCTGATCAATACATTCAGTTAACTGATCAATACATTCAGTCACCTGATCAATACATTCAGTCACCTGATCAATACATTCAGTTAACTGATCAATACATTCAGTCACCTGATCAATTCATTCAGTCACCTGATCAATACATTCAGTCACCTGATCATCACCTGATCAATACATTCAGTCACCTGATCAATACATTCAGTTAACTGATCAATACATTCAGTTAACTGATCAATACATTCAGTCACCTGATCAATACATTCAGTCACCTGATCAATACATTCAGTCACCTGATCAATACATTCAGTTAACTGATCATCTGATCGATGAATTAATACTGAAGAGCTTTCAAATATCAATATTTATATTTAATGATTGATTGATTGATTGATTGATTGATCATTAAACGATTTAACTGATGATTTATGATGTACAGAAACATGAATAATTGATCACTTCTGAAGAGTTTGATTGATTGACCAGGTAACCATGGTAACACATTATTTGTATCAGCTGTTTGGCTGGAAACTGCTCCTCTAACTACAGACCCCGTCAAAATAAAATGTAACTGAAACGTTGAGATGAAAATGACCTGAAGCTCTTTAACGTGAATTAAACCAATAAATGGAGACAAACTGGAAACGATTGATTATTGATTGATTATTGATTGATTATTGGGAAAACTACAGGTATAGAGCAGGAGGACAGGTGAACCAACACTACAGGTAAAGAGCAGGAGGACAGGTGAACCAACACTACAGGTATAGAGCAGGAGGACAGGTGAACCTACACTACAGGTAAAGAGCAGGTGGACAGGTGAAGCTACACTACAGGTATAGAGCAGGAGGACAGGTGAACCTACACTACAGGTAAAGAGCAGGTGGACAGGTGAAGCTACACTACAGGTATAGAGCAGGAGGACAGGTGAAGCTACACTACAGGTATAGAGCAGGAGGACAGGTGAAGCTACACTACAGGTATAGAGCAGGAGGACAGGTGAACCTACACTACAGGTAAAGAGCAGGAGGACAGGTGAAGCTACACTATAGGTATAGAGCAGGAGGACAGGTGAAGTTACACTACAGGTATAAAGCAGGAGGACAGATGAACCAACACTACAGGTATAGAGCAGGAGGACAGGGGAAGCTACACTACAGGTATAGAGCAGGAGGACAGGTGAAGCTACACTACAGGTATAGAGCAGGAGGACAGGTGAAGCTGCACTACAGGTATAGAGCAGGAGGACAGATGAACCAACACTACAGGTATAGAGCAGGAGGACAGGTGAACCTACACTACAGGTAAAGAGCAGGAGGACAGGTGAACCAACACTACAGGTATAGAGCAGGAGGACAGGTGAAGCTACACTACAGGTAAAAAGCAGGAGGACAGGTGAACCTACACTACAGGTAAAGAGCAGGACGACAGGTGAACCTACACTACAGGTAAAGAGCAGGAGGACAGGTGAACCTACACTACAGGTATAGAGCAGTAGGACAGGTGAACCTACACTACAGGTATAGAGCAGTAGGACAGGTAAACCTACACTACAGGTAAAGAGCAGGAGGACAGGTGAACCTACACTACAGGTAAAGAGCAGGAGGACAGGTGAACCTACACTACAGGTAAAGAGCAGGACGACAGGTGAACCTACACTACAGGTAAAGAGCAGGAGGACAGGTGAACCTACACTACAGGTATAGAGCAGTAGGACAGGTAAACCTACACTACAGGTAAAGAGCAGGAGGACAGGTGAACCTACACTACAGGTAAAGAGCAGAAGGAGAGGTGAACCAACACTACAGGTATAGAGCAGGAGGACAGGTGAACCTACACTACAGGTAAAGAGCAGGAGGACAGGTGAAGTTACACTACAGGTATAGAGCAGGAGGACAGGTGAAGTTACACTACAGGTATAGAGCAGGAGGACAGGTGGAGCTACACTACAGGTATAGAGCAGGAGGACAGGTGAAGCTACACTACAGGTATAGAGCAGGAGGACAGGTGAAGCTACACTACAGGTATAGAGCAGGAGGACAGGTGAAGCTACACTACAGGTATAGAGCAGGAGGACAGGTGGAGCTACACTACAGGTATAGAGCAGGAGGACAGGTGGAGCTACACTACAGGTATAGAGCAGGAGGACAGGTGGAGCTACACTACAGGTATAGAGCAGGAGGACAGGTGAAGTAACGACAAAAGTTTTACTGAATAAACTTCAGTTTGTAGTTTTTATACTGTAGTTTATCTTTTAGTACTTATATAATACTATACAGTACTTATTTAATACTACATAGTGCTTATATAATACTACATAATACTTATATAACTTATACAACACTATACTGCAACATTTATAATATACCGTACTGTAAAAAATATCACTCGACACTGAAAAAAGGCATAATACTACAGTGTTGTGTTTTTTACGGTGTAGTATTTTATGTTTTTACAGTGTAATGTATTAAAGTTTTATAGTGTAGTATTGTATTTTTTACAGTGTAGTGTATGTTTTTACAGTATAATATTGTATTATTCATTTACAGTGTAGTATTGTTATTTGACAGTGTAGTATTGTATTATTTTTTATAAAGTGTATTATTGAATATTTTTATGGTATAATGTGTATTTATTTTTTACAGTGTAGTATTAAATGTTTTTATTGTATGTGTATTTATTTTTTACAGTCTAGTATTAAATGTTTTTATAGTATAATGTGTATTTATTTTTTACAGTGTAGTATTAAATGTTTTTATAGTATAATGTGTATTTATTTTTTACAGTGTAGTATTAAATGTTTTTATAGTATAATGTGTATTTATTTTTTACAGTGTATGTTTGTGTGAAACCGGAAACAGTCCGAAACCCATCAGCTGTTCAGGATGTGTGACGTCACGTTCTGTTAAGTTTTCTACTAAAAACGGTAATACCGGAAACGGTCAACTGTGTTTTCAGAATAAGAGCACACATTGTAATTGAAATGAAAACAATAACAGCTAATAGTGACGTCAGAGCCGCCTCGTTACTCAGTAATCACGTTACTTTAATCATTTACTTTATTTACTTTAAATACTTCCTTATTAAACCGTTCATTTAAAATAGTTAAACTATTTTAGATGTTTTCTTTTATTTATTATTATTTATTATTTAATATCTTTTATTTATTATTTAATATATTTTATTTATTATTTAATATTTAATATATTTTATTTATTATTTATGATTTAATATCTATTATTTATTATTTAATATCTATTATTTATTATTTATTTAATATCTATTATTTATTATTTATTATTTATTATTTAATGTCTATTATTTATTATTTATTTCTGTTCCAGAAAACTGTTTTAAAATAATAAAATAGTTTTCAGGTTTTGATGAGTTTTTAAAATTAAATTAAAAAACATGTTAAAACTTATTCTTGCACCGGAGGCTTTTATTGTGAAACCTGACACCGGAAGTGGTGTGGGTGTTGTTTCTGTTTTGACCCAGTAGAAGAAGAAGTTGTTGCTGCAGGTCGCATCTCTGTCAGGATGAAACTTTAATAAAATAAGGGAATAAGAAGCTTCTGCTGACGTCATCATGTCGCTACAGGTAAGAACGCTCACCTGTTGACCTCTCACCTCTCACCTGCTGCTGCAGCTGGTCGGAACCGAGCAGCTCTCTGCTGCAGAACCTGCAGAACCTCACAGAGAGAACAGTCAGTTAGAGCAGCCTGTAGCTGCTCAGTTTAAAGGAGATTCAATCAGAATAAATATAAACATTAAATATAAACATTCAATATAAACATTAAATATAAACATTAAATATCAATAAAGTGTTTGAACATTAAATATAAACATTCAATATAAACATTAAATATAAACATTAAATATAAACATTCAATATAAACATTAAATATCAATAAAGTGTTTGAACATTAAATATAAACATTAAATATAAACATTAAATATAAACATTAAATATAAACATTCAATATAAACATTAAATATCAATAAAGTGTTTGAACATTAAATATAAACATTCAATATAAACATTAAATATAAACATTAAATATCAATAAAGTGTTTGAACATTAAATATAAACATTAAATATAAACATTAAATATCAATAAAGTGTTTAAACATTAAACATAAACATTAAATATAAACATTAAATATAAACATTAAATATAAACATTAAATATCAATAAAGTGTTTGAACATTAAATATAAACATTCAATATAAACATTAAATATAAACATTCAATATAAACATTAAATATAAACATTAAATATCAATAAAGTGTTTGAACATTAAATATAAACATTAAATATAAACATTAAATATAAACATTCAATATAAACATTAAATATCAATAAAGTGTTTGAACATTAAATATAAACATTAAATATAAACATTCAATATCAATAAAGTGTTTGAACATTAAATATAAACATTAAATATAAACATTAAATATCAATAAAGTGTTTGAACATTAAATATAAACATTCAATATAAACATTAAATATAAACATTCAATATAAACATTAAATATAAACATTAAATATCAATAAAGTGTTTGAACATTAAATATAAACATTAAATATAAACATTAAATATAAACATTAAATATCGATAAAGTGTTTGAACATTAAATATAAACATTAAATATAAACATTAAATATCGATAAAGTGTTTGAACATTAAATATAAACATTAAATATCAATAAAGTGTTTGAACATTAAATATAAACATTAAATATCAATATTAAATATCAATAAAGTGTTTGAACATTAAATATAAACATTAAATATAAACATTAAATATCAATAAAGTGTTTGAACATTAAATATAAACATTAAATATAAACATTAAATATCAATAAAGTGTTTGAACATTAAATATAAACATTAAATATGAACATTAAATATCGATAAAGTGTTTAAACATTAAACATAAACATTAAATATAAACATTAAATATCAATAAAGTGTTTAAACATTAAACATAAACATTAAATATAAACATTAAATATCAATAAAGTGTTTAAACATTAAACATAAACATTAAATATAAACATTAAATATAAACATTAAATATCGATAAAGTGTTTGAACATTAAATATAAACATTAAATATAAACATTAAATATCAATAAAGTGTTTGAACATTAAATATAAACATTAAATATAAACATTAAATATCAATAAAGTGTTTGAACATTAAATATAAACATTAAATATGAACATTAAATATCGATAAAGTGTTTGAACATTAAACATAAACATTAAATATAAACATTAAATATAAACATTAAATATAAACATTAAATATAAACATTAAATATCAATAAAGTGTTTGAACATTAAATATAAACATTCAATATAAACATTAAATATCGATAAAGTGTTTGAACATTAAATATAAACATTAAATATGAACATTAAATATCGATAAAGTGTTTGAACATTAAACATAAACATTAAATATAAACATTAAATATCAATAAAGTGTTTGAACATTAAATATAAACATTCAATATAAACATTAAATATAAACATTCAATATAAACATTAAATATAAACATTAAATATAAACATTAAATATAAACATTAAATATAAACATTAAATATCAATAAAGTGTTTAAACATTAAACATAAACATTCAATATAAACATTAAATATAAACATTAAATATCGATAAAGTGTTTAAACATTAAACATAAACATTAAATATAAACATTAAATATAAACATTAAATATCAATAAAGTGTTTAAACATTAAACATAAACATTAAATATAAACATTAAATATCGATAAAGTGTTTGAACATTAAATATAAACATTAAATATAAACATTAAATATAAACATTAAATATCGATAAAGTGTTTGAACATTAAACATAAACATTAAATATAAACATTAAATATCAATAAAGTGTTTGAACATTAAACATAAACATTAAATATAAACATTAAATATCAATAAAGTGTTTAAACATTAAACATAAACATTAAATATAAACATTAAATATAAACATTAAATATCGATAAAGTGTTTAAACATTAAACATAAACATTCAATATCAACATTAAATATAAACATTAAATATCAATAAAGTGTTTAAACATTAAACATAAACATTAAACATAAACATTAAATATAAACATTAAATATCAATAAAGTGTTTGAACATTAAACATAAACATTAAATATAAACATTAAATATCGATAAAGTGTTTGAACATTAAATATAAACATTAAATATCAATAAAGTGTTTGAACATTAAATATAAACATTCAATATAAACATTAAATATAAACATTCAATATAAACATTAAATATAAACATTAAATATCAATAAAGTGTTTAAACATTAAACATAAACATTAAATATAAACATTAAATATAAACATTAAATATAAACATTAAATATAAACATTAAATATAAACATTCAATATCAATAAAGTGTTTGAACATTAAATATAAACATTCAATATAAACATTAAATATAAACATTCAATATCAACATTAAATATAAACATTAAATATCAATAAAGTGTTTAAACATTAAACATAAACATTCAATATAAACATTAAATATAAACATTAAATATAAACATTAAATATCGATAAAGTGTTTGAACATTAAATATAAACATTAAATATAAACATTAAATATAAACATTAAATATCGATAAAGTGTTTGAACATTAAATATAAACATTAAATATGAACATTAAATATCGATAAAGTGTTTGAACATTAAACATAAACATTAAATATAAACATTAAATATCAATAAAGTGTTTGAACATTAAATATAAACATTCAATATAAACATTAAATATAAACATTCAATATAAACATTAAATATAAACATTAAATATAAACATTAAATATAAACATTAAATATCAATAAAGTGTTTAAACATTAAACATAAACATTCAATATAAACATTAAATATAAACATTAAATATAAACATTAAATATCGATAAAGTGTTTAAACATTAAACATAAACATTAAATATAAACATTAAATATAAACATTAAATATCAATAAAGTGTTTAAACATTAAACATAAACATTAAATATAAACATTAAATATCGATAAAGTGTTTGAACATTAAATATAAACATTAAATATAAACATTAAATATAAACATTAAATATCGATAAAGTGTTTGAACATTAAACATAAACATTAAATATAAACATTAAATATCAATAAAGTGTTTGAACATTAAACATAAACATTAAATATAAACATTAAATATCGATAAAGTGTTTGAACATTAAATATAAACATTAAATATCAATAAAGTGTTTGAACATTAAATATAAACATTCAATATAAACATTAAATATAAACATTCAATATAAACATTAAATATAAACATTAAATATCAATAAAGTGTTTAAACATTAAACATAAACATTCAATATCAACATTAAATATAAACATTAAATATCAATAAAGTGTTTAAACATTAAACATAAACATTCAATATAAACATTAAATATCAATAAAGTGTTTAAACATTAAACATAAACATTAAATATAAACATTAAATATAAACATTAAATATCGATAAAGTGTTTAAACATTAAACATAAACATTAAATATAAACATTAAATATAAACATTAAATATCAATAAAGTGTTTAAACATTAAACATAAACATTAAATATAAACATTAAATATCGATAAAGTGTTTGAACATTAAATATAAACATTAAATATAAACATTAAATATCGATAAAGTGTTTGAACATTAAATATAAACATTAAATATAAACATTAAATATCAATAAAGTGTTTGAACATTAAACATAAACATTAAATATAAACATTAAATATCGATAAAGTGTTTGAACATTAAATATAAACATTAAATATAAACATTAAATATAAACATTCAATATAAACATTAAATATCGATAAAGTGTTTGAACATTAAATATAAACATTCAATATAAACATTAAATATAAACATTAAATATCAATAAAGTGTTTAAACATTAAACATAAACATTAAATATAAACATTAAATATCGATAAAGTGTTTGAACATTAAATATAAACATTAAATATCGATAAAGTGTTTGAACATTAAATATAAACATTAAATATAAACATTAAATATCGATAAAGTGTTTGAACATTAAATATAAACATTCAATATAAACATTAAATATAAACATTAAATATCAATAAAGTGTTTAAACATTAAACATAAACATTAAATATAAACATTAAATATCGATAAAGTGTTTGAACATTAAATATAAACATTAAATATAAACATTAAATATCGATAAAGTGTTTGAACATTAAATATAAACATTAAATATCAATAAAGTGTTTGAACATTAAACATTTTATCAGGAAAGAAAAATATCATAAAAAGTTGAGAAACGGTTTAACAGAAAACATGAACAGAATAACCTGAAGAACTAAACAGCAGTCTGCTGGGAACATAATAAAGACATAATAAAGATATATGATATAATGAAGATATATGAAGATATATGAAGATATATGATATAATAAAGATATAATGAAGATATAATGAAGATATATGAAGATATATGATATAATAAAGATATAATGAAGATATAATGAAGATATATGATATAATGAAGATATAATGAAGATATATGATATAATGAAGATATATGAAGATATATGATATAATAAAGATATAATGAAGATATATGAAGATATATGATATAATAAAGATATAATGAAGATATATGAAGATATATGATATAATAAAGATATAATGAAGATATATGAAGATATATGATATAATAAAGATATAATGAAGATATATGAAGATATATGATATAATAAAGATATATGAAGATATATGAAGATATATGATATAATGAAGATATATGATATAATAAAGATATAATGAAGATATATGAAGATATATGATATAATAAAGATATATGAAGATATATGATATAATGAAGATATAATGAAGATATATGATATAATAAAGATATATGAAGATATATGAAGATATATGATATAATGAAGATATATGATATAATAAAGATATAATGAAGATATATGAAGATATATGATATAATAAAGATATAATGAAGATATATGAAGATATATGATATAATAAAGATATAATGAAGATATATGAAGATATATGATATAATAAAGATATAATGAAGATATATGAAGATATATGATATAATAAAGATATAATGAAGATATATGAAGATATATGATATAATAAAGATATAATGAAGATATATGAAGATATATGATATAATAAAGATATAATGAAGATATATGAAGATATATGATATAATAAAGATATAATGAAGATATATGAAGATATATGATATAATAAAGATATAATGAAGATATATGAAGATATATGATATAATAAAGATATATGAAGATATATGAAGATATATGATATAATAAAGATATATGAAGATATATGAAGATATATGATATAATAAAGATATAATGAAGATATATGAAGATATATGATATAATGAAGATATATGATATAATAAAGATATAATGAAGATATATGAAGATATATGATATAATAAAGATATAATGAAGATATATGAAGATATATGATATAATAAAGATATAATGAAGATATATGAAGATATATGATATAATAAAGATATATGAAGATATATGAAGATATATGATATAATAAAGATATAATGAAGATATATGAAGATATATGATATAATAAAGATATAATGAAGATATATGAAGATATATGATATAATAAAGATATATGAAGATATATGAAGATATATGATATAATAAAGATATAATGAAGATATATGAAGATATATGATATAATGAAGATATATGATATAATAAAGATATAATGAAGATATATGAAGATATATGATATAATAAAGATATATGAAGATATATGAAGATATATGATATAATAAAGATATAATGAAGATATATGAAGATATATGATATAATAGATATAATGAAGATATATGAAGATATATGATATAATAAAGATATAATGAAGATATATGAAGATATATGATATAATAGATATAATGAAGATATATGAAGATATATGATATAATAAAGATATAATGAAGATATAATGAAGATAACAAATGAGGTTAAAACTAGAAATACTCAAATAAAACTAGTTTAGAGTATTTCTAGTTAAGTTTTAAGTTTTCTGCTGAAATATTATCTAAATATTAAACATTAAAAACTCATCTTGGGGGTTTTTCTAAAATAAGAAAACCGTTTAACAATAACAACAAGTCCAAGTTAAAATGATATAAACTTCTATAGAAAGATATTAAAGGAAGGAAAATAACACTAAAACACTCTACTGTGAACATGTAGAAATATTATTATTAAATATCATCCAGCTATTAGACAAATTATATAATAATAATAATAATAATACACAGAAACTCTATAGAAACTCTATAACAAACATAATACTACGTAATAATACCAAGTAATAAAACTAATCATATTTCTACAGAAGTCTGGAGGAAATATTAGAGATGTTAAAGTTCAACATTATTACAAAACATACACTTCTCTACTGTTTATTAATATTAACATTAATATTAATATGTCAAAGAGGTATTAATAAATATAAATACATTATAGAGGTATTATTAAATATAAATACATCATAGAGGTATTATTAAATATAATAACATTAAAGGAGATATTACAGCTCGTCTGTTAAACGGAGTAAACATGTGCCGGAGTTTGGTGAGAACAGTTCAGAGGAGCCTGAAGCTGTTGACACAAGAGTTCTGGTCTAACAGGAAGTCAAGTTCACGGGTCGGTAGTCTCACTGATAACCAGACCTTCCTCTCTGACAGAGGAAGAGGAAGAGGAGGAAGAGGAGGAGAAACTCCTCGTATCCGTCACCACTTTCTAGTTATAGTTTGTGTTGTTGTGTTTCAGGCTGAAGTTCTGTACGACTTCACGGCTGAACCAGGAAACAACGAGCTGTCGGTCCGACAGGGAGAGTCCGTCACCGTGCTCGACCAGGTACACATATATATACATATATACATATATATATATGTATATATGTATACAGTATATATCCAGTATACGTGACACACACCCCGTCATACTGTGTGTGTGTGTGTGTGTGTGTTTGCAGACTGTGGGCGGCGGCTGGATCCAGGCTCAGAACGCCGGCGGTCAAACCGGACTGGTACCTGAAGGATATTTACAGGTGAGCAGGATCAACGGGTCTGAACCACAACGAGCTGCTTTCACTCCGTTAGTCATTAGTCAACAGTAAAGAACTGTATCATCTGCATAAGTAGAGATACTGAGACTAACGCGACCACAAAGAGACACAACACGACCACAAAGAGACTAACACGACCACAAAGAGACACAACACGACCACAAAGAGACACAACACGACCACAAAGAGACTAACACGACCACAAAGAGACACAACACGACCACAAAGAGACACAACACGACCACAAAGAGACTAACACGACCACAAAGTGACACAACACGACCACAAAGAGACACAACACGACCACAAAGAGACACAACACGACCACAAAGAGACGTAACACGACCACAAAGAGACACAACACGACCACAAAGAGACTAACACGACCACAAAGAGACACAACACGACCACGAAGAGACACAACACGACCACAAAGAGACTAACACGACCACAAAGAGACACAACATGACCACAAAGAGACACAACACGACCACAAAGAGACTAACACGACCACAAAGAGACACAACACGACCACAAAGAGACTAACACGACCACAAAGAGACACAACACGACCACAAAGAGACACAACACGACCACAAAGAGACTAACACGACCACAAAGAGACACAACACGACCACAAAGAGACACAACACGACCACAAAGAGACGCAACACGATCACAAAGAGACGCAACACGACCACAAAGAGACGCAACACGACCACAAAGAGACGCAACACGACCACAAAGAGACACAACACGGCCACAAAGAGACTAACACGACCACAAAGAGACGCAACACGACCACAAAGAGACGCAACACGACCACAAAGTGACTAACACGACCACAAAGAGACGCAACACGACCACAAAGTGACTAACACGACCACAAAGAGACACAACACGACCACAAAGAGACTAACACGACCACAAAGTGACACAACACGACCACAAAGAGACTAACACGACCACAAAGAGACACAACACGACCACAAAGAGACACAACACGACCACAAAGAGACTAACACGACCACAAAGAGACACAACACGACCACAAAGAGACACAACACGACCACAAAGAGACACAACACGACCACAAAGAGACTAACACGACCACAAAGAGACACAACACGACCACGAAGAGACACAACACGACCACAAAGAGACTAACACGACCACAAAGAGACACAACATGACCACAAAGAGACACAACACGACCACAAAGAGACTAACACGACCACAAAGAGACACAACACGACCACAAAGAGACTAACACGACCACAAAGAGACACAACACGACCACAAAGAGACACAACACGACCACAAAGAGACTAACACGACCACAAAGAGACACAACACGACCACAAAGAGACACAACACGACCACAAAGAGACTAACACGACCACAAAGAGACACAACACGACCACAAAGAGACACAACACGACCACAAAGAGACTAACACGACCACAAAGTGACACAACACGACCACAAAGAGACACAACACAACCACAAAGAGACACAACACGACCACAAAGAGACGTAACACGACCACAAAGAGACACAACACGACCACAAAGAGACTAACACGACCACAAAGAGACACAACACGACCACGAAGAGACACAACACGACCACAAAGAGACTAACACGACCACAAAGAGACACAACATGACCACAAAGAGACACAACACGACCACAAAGAGACTAACACGACCACAAAGAGACACAACACGACCACAAAGAGACTAACACGACCACAAAGAGACACAACACGACCACAAAGAGACACAACACGACCACAAAGAGACTAACACGACCACAAAGAGACACAACACGACCACAAAGAGACACAACACGACCACAAAGAGACGCAACACGATCACAAAGAGACGCAACACGACCACAAAGAGACGCAACACGACCACAAAGAGACGCAACACGACCACAAAGAGACACAACACGGCCACAAAGAGACTAACACGACCACAAAGAGACGCAACACGACCACAAAGAGACGCAACACGACCACAAAGTGACTAACACGACCACAAAGAGACGCAACACGACCACAAAGTGACTAACACGACCACAAAGAGACACAACACAACCACAAAGAGACACAACACGACCACAAAGAGACTAACGTGATCACAAAGAGACTAACACGATCACAAAGAGACACAACACGACCACAAAGAGACTAACACGATCACAAAGAGACACAACACGACCACAAAGAGACTAACACGATCACAAAGAGACACAACACGACCACAAAGAGACACAACACGACCACAAAGAGACTAACACGATCACAAAGAGACCAACACGATCACAAAGAGACCAACACATTCACAAAGAGACTAACACGACCACAAAGAGACACAACACAACCACAAAGAGACTAACACGACCACAAAGAGACCAACACATTCACAAAGAGACTAACACAACCACAAAGAGACACAACACAACCACAAAGAGACGTAACACGACCACAAAGAGACTAACGCGACCACAAAGAGACCAACACATTCACAAAGAGACTAACACGACCACAAAGAGACACAACACGACCACAAAGAGACTAACGCGATCACAAAGAGACTAACACGATCACAAAGAGACACAACACGACCACAAAGAGACTAACACGATCACAAAGAGACACAACACGACCACAAAGAGACTAACACGATCACAAAGAGACACAACACGACCACAAAGAGACTAACACGATCACAAAGAGACTAACACGACCACAAAGAGACCAACACGATCACAAAGAGACTAACACGATCACAAAGAGACCAACACATTCACAAAGAGACTAACACGACCACAAAGAGACACAACACAACCACAAAGAGACTAACACGACCACAAAGAGACCAACACATTCACAAAGAGACCAACACGACCACAAAGAGACTAACACGACCACAAAGAGACGCAACACGACCAACACGACCACAAAGAGACTAACACGATCACAAACTGACACAACACGACCACAAAGAGACTAACACGACCACAAAGAGACTAACACGATCACAAAGAGACACAACACGATCACAAAGAGACTAACACGATCATAAAGAGACTAACACTGCCACAAAGAGACTAACACGATCACAAAGAGACTAACACGATCACAAAGAGACTAACATGACCACAAAGAGACTAACACGATCACAAAGAGACACAACACGACCACAAAGAGACACAACACGACCACAAAGAGACTAACACGACCACAAAGAGACACAACACGACCACAAAGAGACACAACACGACCACAAAGAGACTAACACGACCACAAAGAGACACAACACGACCACAAAGAGACACAACACGACCACAAAGAGACTAACACGACCACAAAGTGACACAACACGACCACAAAGAGACACAACACAACCACAAAGAGACACAACACGACCACAAAGAGACGTAACACGACCACAAAGAGACACAACACGACCACAAAGAGACTAACACGACCACAAAGAGACACAACACGACCACAAAGAGACACAACACGACCACAAAGAGACTAACACGACCACAAAGAGACACAACACGACCACAAAGAGACACAACACGACCACAAAGAGACGCAACACGATCACAAAGAGACGCAACACGACCACAAAGAGACGCAACACGACCACAAAGAGACTAACACGACCACAAAGAGACACAACACAACCACAAAGAGACCAACACGACCACAAAGAGACGCAACACGATCACAAAGAGACTAACACGACCACAAAGAGACCAACACAACCACAAAGAGACTAACACTGCCACAAAGAGACTAACACGATCACAAAGAGACTAACACGACCACAAAGAGACTAACACGACCACAAAGAGACTAACACTGCCACAAAGAGACTAACACTGCCACAAAGAGACTAACACGACCACAAAGAGACTAACACGACCACAAAGAGACTAACACGACCATAAAGAGACTAACACTGCCACAAAGAGACTAACACTGCCACAAAGAGACTGACACGACCACAAAGAGACTAACACTGCCACAAAGAGACTAACACTGCCACAAAGAGACTGACACGACCACAAAGAGACTAACACGACCACAAAGAGACTAACACGACCATAAAGAGACTAACACTGCCACAAAGAGACTAACACTGCCACAAAGACTCGAAACGACCACAAAGAGACTGGCACGATCACAAAGAGACTCAACACGACCACAAAGACTCGAAACGACCACAAAAAGACGCAACACGACTACAAAGATTCCTAACTTCCTCTGTTTCAGGTCGGTGGCGGTGGCGAAGGGGAGTCCAGGTCGGCGGGCGTGGCTGTTGTCAGTAACACAACCGAAGGATGGGACAGTCGGGGATATACAAACACACAACAAGGTAACTCATGATACTCTCTAAATACTTTAAACACTTCAAACACCTGAGAGACGCTTCATCCCCTGAAGATCAGAACCTGATCACAACTAACCGACAGAAAACCGTTTCCTGTCTCCGGCAGCGGTCGAGGACGATGACGGCGAGTGGGACGACGACTGGGACGACCAATCGGTAGGCGGTAACCATGGTGACGATCAGCTGGACGAGGAGGGCGGGGCTTCAGGACGGAGCCAACCCGGGTCCTCCGTGAAGATCTCCCTCAACAAGTAAACACATCCACACGGTAGATCCCAGTAGATCCCGTCAGATCCCAGTAGATTCCAGTAGATCCCAGTAGATCCCAGCAGATTCCAGTAGATCCCGTCAGATCCCAGTAGATTCCAGTAGATCCCAGCAGATTCCAGTAGATCCCGGTAGAACCCAGTAGATCCCAGTAGAATCCAGTAGATCCCAGTAGATCCCGGTAGAACCCAGTAGAACCCAGTAGATCCAGTAGAACCCAGTAGATCCCGGTACTCTTGTGTGTTCTCAGGTTCCCGTTCTCCAAAGGTCCGAGTCCTGAAGTCTTCCTGTTGGCCAAACCTCCAGCTAACAGCAGAGACCGACTTCCTGTCTACGTGAGTAATCGACTCCATTGATCACTGTATTGATCACACTGTGCTGCGCTCTGATTGGCTCCTGTCGATCGTCCAATCAGATGGGAGAGGTGGGTCCGGTCTGGCTCTACCCGGCGGCTCCTCTGGACTGTCTGATCGCCGACCCGAAGAAAGAGTCCAAACTGTACGGACTGAAGAGCTTCATCGAGTACCAGATCTGTCCCAACGTAAGAGTACTACACAGTACTACTACTACTACTTCAATACTACACTGTAATAGTACCCAGTACTACTGACTCTCTGACCGTCTTGTTCCAGACGACCAACAGACCTGTCAATCATCGCTACAAGCACTTTGATTGGCTGTACGAGCGTCTGCTGGAGAAGTTTGGCTCCGTTCTGCCAATCCCCTCGCTGCCCGACAAACAGGTTACAGGTGAGCCGTCGCCACGACAACCACACCTGTACCGCCAGGTGTAGCACCTTTACTGCCAGGTGTAGCACCTTTACCGCCAGGTGTAGCACCTGTACCACCGGACGTTAACACCTGTATGACCAGGTGTAACGTCCTGTGTACCTGTGCTTTCAGGCCGGTTGGAGGTGGACTTCATCAGGATGACCTCTGACCTCTACCTGTGCTTTCAGGCCGGTTCGAGGTGGACTTCATCAGGATACGGATGGAGCAGCTGCAGGCGTGGATGACCCGGATGTGTCGCCACCCCATCGTCTCTCAGAGCGACGTCTTCCAGCTCTTCCTCACCTACAGAGACGAGAAGGCAGGTTAAGCCCCGCCCCCTCTCGCTGCAGTAGATGTGTCAGCCAATCAGCAGGAGGCGGTTTTAGTAGCTGCGTCCTGATTGGCTGAAGCGTGTTGTGATGTTTCAGGAGTGGAAGACGGGGAAGAGGAAGGCGGAGAAAGACGAAACGGTGGGACCCATGATGTTCAGTCTGGTTGAACCTGAAGCTGCAGAGCGCCACGCCGCCGACGTGTACGTTACTACCTGTTATACTACTACTACTACTACTAGTACTACTACTACTAGTACTACTACTTCTACTACTACTACTACTGCTGCTGCTGCTACTACTGCTGCTACTACTACTGCTACTACTACTACTACTACTGCTACTACTACTACTACTACTACTACTACTGCTACTACTACTACTACTACTGCTACTACTGCTACTACTACTACTACTACTGCTACTACTACTACTACTACTACTGCTACTACTGCTGCTACTACTACTGCTACTACTACTACTACTACTGCTACTACTACTACTACTGCTACTGCTACTACTACTACTACTACTACTACTACTGCTACTACTACTACTACTACTACTACTAGTACTACTACTGTGTGTATCTGTGTGCAGGGAGCAGCAGGTGGAGCTCTACAGTCGCTTCACCAGGTCGATGGACGACGGAGTCAAAGAGCTGCTGAACGTGGGAAACACTCACTGGAAACGCTGCACCGGACGTACGTATACATATACATTTATATATATGTACTTATACACACAGTATACTGTACACATATGTAGTACTCCAGTGGTATTAATATACAGTATATGTGTGTTCAGCGCTGCCTAAAGAGTACGAGCGGATCGGTCGAGCCTTCAGGAACCTCTCAGCTGTCTTCATCAGCAGCAAGTATCCAGGTGAGGAGACAAGGAGACAAGGAGGGAGGAGACGAGGAGATGAGGAGGAGACTAGGAGGAAGGAGATGAGATCTCAAAGTTCAGATGTCAGAGTGTCCTTGAACGCATCACCACACTGATCCTTTAATAGTCAGATTATCTTCATCATATTAAACTAAATAATATTATTATTGATTATTATAAATATTGATTATTATTATTAAAGCTGTAATGATGTATTTATTAATAAATAATAATAATAATGTGATGTATTTCAGGAGAGGAGACGTTGACGGACGCTCTGACGGCTGCTGGACAAACATACGAGGAGATCGCAGAGATCGTCGCTCAGCAGGTACTACACACTGATGTACTATATACTACTGAATACAGCAGGTACTACACACTGATGTACTATATACTACTGAATACAGCAGGTACTACACACTGATGTACTATATACTACTGAATACATATATACTATAATACTATATGTACTTTATACCCATTATATTTCTATATAAACTCAGTATGTTGTTGTCTGACCTCTGCTGACCTCTGCTGACCTTTGACCTCCCCCAGCCTCAGAAGGACCTTCACTTCCTGTTGGAGACGAACAGCGAGTACAAAGGCCTGCTGGGATGTTTCCCAGAAATCATTGCTGTACACAAGGTACTGTAGTACTAGTACACACTGTACTACTGTAGTACACACTGTAGTACTAGTACACACTGTACTACTGTAGTACACACTGTAGTACTAGTACACACTGTAGTACACACTGTAGTACACACTGTAGTACTAATACACACTGTACTACTGTAGTACACACTGTAGTACACACTGTAGTACTAATACACACTGTACTACTGTAATACACACTGTAGTACACACTGTAGTATTAATACACACTGTACTACTGTAATACACACTGTAGTACTAGTACACACTGTACTACTGTAGTACATACTGTAGTACTAAGGAACTGTAGTACTAATACACACAATGTATTAATACAATAATGATTGTTAAACCTGAAACCATCATCGACTCACCTGGTGACTGTAACCTGGAGGGGGCGGGGTTTCAGGTGATGATGTCATTAAGGGGGCTGGGCTTCAGGTGATGACACCACTAAGGGGGCGGGGCTTTGGGTGGTGACATCACTAAAGGGGCGTGGTCTCTGTGTGTTCAGGCTGCAGTAGAGGAGGTGATGATGTCACTAAGGGGGAGGGGCTTCAGGTGAGATGGTGATGACATCACTAAAGGGGCGTGGTCTCTGTGTGTTCAGGCTGCAGTAGAGAAGCTGAAGGAAGCCGATCGTCTAGTTTCAGCCGGTAAAATCAACCACAACGACAAGAAGTACATGAGTACACGAATCAGCAGCATGAGCTACTCTCTGCAAGGTAACAGTACTACACAGTACTACATACAGTACTACACAGAACTACATACAGTACTACACAGTACTACATACAGTACTACATACAGTACTACATACAGTACTACATACAGTATTACATACTACTACTACATTACTACCCGTTTCTCTCTGTCCTTCCAGCTGAGATGAATCATTTCCATAGCAACCGTATCTATGACTACAACAGAGTGATGCAGCTCTACCTGGAGCAGCAGGTCACCTTCTACCAGCAGGTGAGTGATGATGATGTCACAGGTCACATGGTACAGCATTTATTACACCTCCCTGATCTCTGCTCTCTGATTGGTCAGATCGCTGATAAACTGAGAGGAGCTCTGAGCCAGTTCACCACACTGTGAGGACGATGACATCACCGCCCCATGACATCACGCTACACTCCGTTACATCACCCCCCGATGACATCACCGATGACATCACACTACACTCTGTTACATCACCAGCGTTTTAATATTAATGAACCACATTCAGATTAATCTGATTATTTAAAAACATTTAGTTTGTTTTAATTATTCATGTTATAAAAACTCTGATTATTCATGTTTCTACTGTTTCATTAATTCATTATAATTCATGTTTTAACTGTTTTATTAATCATAATTAATTATAATTAATATTTTAACAGTTTCATTAATTATAATTAATTATAATTAATGTTTTAACAGTTTCATTAATTATAATTAATTATAATTAATGTTTTAACAGTTTTATTAATTATAATTAATTATAATTAATGTTTTAACAGTTTTATTAATTATAATTAATTATGATTAATGTTTTAACTGTTACAGATTAAATGTTTGTACCGCCTCACAGTTTTATTTCTATTAATGCATTCATAATTTATATTCATGTCATTTATAATAAAACTATGAAACAGGTAGAATATCTGCATCATTATATCATTTATGTTATAAATTTATCATATAATAAATGACATTAATATAATAATACAAATTATACATACAATTCAATCAAAAAGTAAAAGTGTATAAAATTATAATATAATTTCTAAAATGATAAATACATCTTATATATGTAACATACATTTACTTATTTACATATAGTTTAAACATTATATTATTATTATTATGTATAAATACATTTATTTAATGTGTGTTATTTGTGTTTAAATCTCAAACATTAAAAAGTTGTATAATTATTTCATAATAAAATATTAATAAATTACAAAAAACACAAATACAAAATAATAAACAATAATTAAGAATTAGAGTAATAATAAATAAATCTAATATAAATGATTTAAAGAGAAATTAAACGGTCTCACTCTGACCCAAACTGACTAACGTCACGACTTCCTGCTGAGTCAGCGTCCGGCGGTGACCTCTGACCCCACAGACAGGAAGTGGAGAACTCAGCTCTTCCTCACTTCCTGTCCAGATGGAACCGTTTTTTAGAGTTTAAAACAGTGAAACACACAAAACACACCAACACCCGGTGCACCTCCTGACCCCTCAGGGACTCACCTGACCGGCGGCTGAAACGGGACAAACACGAGTCAATCATTACCTGAGCACACACACACACACACACACACACACACACACACACACACACACACACACACACACACACACACACACACTCTGCTGACTTCACACCAAACTCCATTTAAAAAACAAGTCATTCTACGTTCCTCCGTTCAGAGTCGTCACCGTGGCGACCACAGATTCGTTAGGAGCTACCTGGAGTCCCGGAGGACTCCTGATCAACTCTGCTGGGACGTATTGATCATTTGTATTGATCCGTATCAGCTGTTCACTAACGTTCTACAGGGTTTCTGTCTAACTTCACCAGGTGAAGAACATAGAAGTAACACATTGTTGAATGGAGTCTGGTTTAGTCAGACGTTTAGTGTTATTGTTTTAAGGGTTAGTTTGACTCACGCAAAGAAAATCACAACATGATCAACTTTACTTCATGTTTTATTGATCCTGTTATTGGTCTGTGTTGTTTTCATTGATTCATTATGTTTTACAGGAGTTTACGTTTTCAGTGACTGTCACGTGATGCTACAGTCGCTAAGGTCGTCGCTAAGGTCGCTAAAGTCGCTAAGGTCTTCGCTAAGGTCGTCGCTAAGGTCGCTAAAGTCACTAAGGTCGTCGCTAAGGTCGCTAAGGTCTTCGCTAAGGTCGTCGCTAAGGTCGTCGCTAAGGTCGCTAAAGTCGCTAAGGTCTTCGCTAAGGTCGTCGCTAAGGTCGCTAAAGTCACTAAGGTCGTCGCTAAGGTCGCTAAGGTCTTCGCTAAGGTCGTCGCTAAGGTCGTCGCTAAAGTCACTAAGATCGTCTCTAAGGTCGCTAAGGTCGTCGCTAAGGTCGTCGCTAAGGTCGTCGCTAAGGTCGTTGCTAAGGTCCCTAAGGTCGCTAAAGTCACTAAGGTCGTCGCTAAGGTCGCTAAAGTCGCTAAGGTCGCTAAAGTCGTTAAGGTTGCTGCTAAGGTCATCGCTAAGGTTGCTGCTAAAGTCGTCGCTAAGGTTGCTGCTAAGGTTGCTGCTAAGGTCGCTGCTAAGGTCTTCGCTAAGGTCGTCGCTAGGGTCGCTAAGGTCGTCGCTAAGGTCGTTGCTAAGGTCCCTAAGGTCGCTAAGGTCGCTAAAGTCGTCGTTAAGGTCGTCGCTAAGGTCGTTGCTAAGGTCCCTAAGGTCGCTAAGGTTGCTAAAGTCGCTAAGGTCGTTAAGGTCGCTAAGGTCCCTAAAGTTGTTAAGGTTGTTAAGGTCGTTAAGGTCACTAAGGTCGCTAAAGTCGTTAAGCTTGTTAAGGTCGTTAAGGTCCCTAAGGTCGCTAAAGTTGTTAAGCTCGTCAAGGTCGTTAAGGTCGCTAAGGTCGCTAAAGTTGTTAAGGTCGTTAAGGTCCCTAAGGTCGCTAAAGTTGTTAAGCTCGTTAAGGTCGTTAAGGTCACTAAGGTCGCTAAAGTTGTTAAGGTCGTTAAGGTCGTTAAGGTCCCTAAGGTCGTTAAAGTTGTTAAGGTCATTAAGGTCGTTAAGGTCACTAAGGTCGCTAAAGTTGTTAAGCTCGTTAAGGTCGTTAAGGCCACTAAGGTCGCTAAAGTCGCTAAGGTCTCTAAGGTCGCTAAAGTTGTTAAGCTCGTTAAGGTCGTTAAGGTCACTAAGGTCGCTAAAGTTGTTAAGGTCGTTAAGGTCGTTAAGGTCCCTAAGGTCGTTAAAGTTGTTAAGGTCGTTAAGGTCACTAAGGTCGCTAAAGTTGTTAAGCTCGTTAAGGTCGTTAAGGCCACTAAGGTCGCTAAAGTTGTTAAGCTCGTTAAGGTCGTTAAGGTCACTAAGCTCGTTAAGGTCCCTAAGGTCGCTAAAGTCGCTAAGGTCTCTAAGGTCGCTAAAGTTGTTAAGCTCGTTAAGGTCGTTAAGGTCACTAAGGTCGCTAAAGTTGTTAAGGTCGTTAAGGTCGTTAAGGTCCCTAAGGTCGTTAAAGTTGTTAAGGTCGTTAAGGTCACTAAGGTCGCTAAAGTTGTTAAGCTCGTTAAGGTCGTTAAGGTCACTAAGCTCGTTAAGGTCGTTAAGGTCCCTAAGGTCGCTAAAGTCGCTAAGGTCTCTAAGGTCGTAACCTCCGCCGGCGGACGTCGTGGATGTTCTCATCTTATTTTATTGTTTTTACTTTTTTAACCAACATTTAACAACCAGAAGAAGAAGTCAGCTAGCAGCTAACGGAGCTAGCAGCTACGGTTGTTACCTCCGCCGGCTGACGTTAGGTTGGTAAAGTTAGCTTTAGCATCCTGCTAGCATCACTACAATGAGCTGATTGTCTATAAATACTGAACTGAAGGATGACGAACGTCCAATCACAGACTCTGAACATCAATTCACTTCCTCTCGTCAGCGGCGAGCAGCACGGCGGCGGCGTTCTCCTTGGCTTCCTGCAGCAATGCCGCCGCTCTCTTCTGGGTCTGCAGCACAAACGTTCATGAATGATTAACGAGCGGACGCCGTTCAAACAACCGTCACGTGAAGAGCACGCCGGCGCACTCACCGCCGTCTTGAAGGCGTCGTCGGTGATGTCTTTGAGGTTGATGGTGACGTTGTAATACGCACCGAAAACCGCCGTCTCCAACGCTTTAGCTGCCACCTGGAAACACAGACTTCAAATTAAAGGTTTTATTTTGAAAACACAAACTTCAAATTAAAGGTTTTATTTTGAAAACACAAACTTCGAATTAAAGGTTTTATTTTGGAAACACAAACTTCGAATTAAAGGTTTTATTTTGAAAACACAAACTTCGAATTAAAGGTTTTATTTTGAAAACACAAACTTCAAATTAAAGGTTTTATTTTGAAAACACAAACTTCAAATTAAAGGTTTTATTTTGGAAACACAAACTTCAAATTAAAGGTTTTATTTTGAAAACACAAACTTCAAATTAAAGGTTTTATTTTGGAAACACAAACTTCAAATTAAAGGTTTTATTTAAGAGGGGGTTTTTGTTACCTGAGCGTCCGACTTGCAGGCGATGTTTCCGTAGACGACCATCTCCTTAAGAGGCGACCAGAGGACGCTGATCCTGTCAGCCAGAGCCAAGGGCACGCTGACCGCTCGCTGAAGACCCTCCTGCAGCGCAGCCTGCCTCCTGATTACAGATTATAGATTATTGATTATAGATTACAGGTTATAGATTATAGATTACAGATTATAGATTAAAGGTTATAGATTATAGATTACAGATTACAAATTACAGATTATATATTACAGGTTATAGATTAAAGATTAAAGGTTATAGATTATAGATTACAGATTACAAATTACAGATTATATATTACAGGTTATAGATTATAGATTACAGATTATAGGTTATAGATTATAGATTATAGATTACAGATTATAGATTACAGATTACAGGTTACAGGTTAGATTACAGGTTATAGATTATAGATTACAGATTACAGATTACAGATTATAGACTATAGATTACAGGTTATGTCTCCTGATGTTTGTAAACATTAAACCCAATAATCACCTTCTGATCTCCTCTGACGTGATCTTCGGCATCTTCATCGCCTCCTGAAACACAGAGAGAGTGATGAAGAGGAGGAAGAGGAAGAGGAAGAGGAGGAGGAGGAGAAGGAGGAGGAGGAGGAAGAGGAGGAAGAGGAGGAGGAGGAGGAGGAAGAAGAGTATTAACCATGTAGCTGTTGAAGGCGGCGGCGTCGGCGTCGACCATCATCAGCAGGTCGTTCATGGCGTGATGAAACGGAGGAATCAGCGTCCTCATGACGCCGTCCAGGTTGTCGAACTGTCTCTTCCCGTAGGTCATCTGACCCACCATGGCGCCCAGCGCCGCGCCCTGTGAGGTCACCACGGAGACGTCAGTACGACCAGACGTACGTTTAGAGGTATTATAACATGGCGCCCTGTGAGTATTCTAACGGGTGTTTCTACGTACCAGAGCGGCGACGGCTGCAGAAACCGATCCTCCACCAGGCGCCGCCGTCCGAGCGCCGACGCTCCGAACGAACTGCTGCAGAGACAGAGACACCAGAGGACCGTCCTCCTGGGGCCTCACCAGGTACCTGCACAGGTAACACCAAGTAACACCAGGTACCTGCACAGGTAACACCAGGTAACACCGGGTAACACCGGGTAACAGCGGGTAACAGCGGGTAACAGCGGGTAACAGCGGGTAACACCGGGTAACACCGGGTAACACCGGGTAACAGCGGGTAACACCGGGTAACACCGGGTAACAGCGGGTAACAGCGGGTAACACCGGGTAACAGCGGGTAACACCGGGTAACAGCGGGTAACACCGGGTAACAGCGGGTAACACCGGGTAACACCGGGTAACACCGGGTAACACCGGGTAACACCGGGTAACACCAGGTAACCTTCACCTGTTACCTGAGTCCAGTCTGAGTACTGCTGTATAAATACTATAAGTACTCACTCTATGATTCTCTCCTTCGGGTTGAACGGACCGAGAGAGTCCAGACCCAGTTTACTGATCACCTGATGACACACAGACACATCTAAAGTTACATAGAATAATATAATATCATAATATATATTATAATAATCTATAATAATAATATTATATTATAATAGTCTATAATAATCTATAATAATAATCTAATAATGTATAATAATCTAATAATCTAATAATGAAGAGCGTCGTCTGACCAGCCGGACTTTGTGCTCCTCTTCCAGGATGAAGAGTCGGTCTCTGAGGATGAAGAAGTCAGCCGAGTCCAAGACGGCCTTCAGAGGGATCAGACCGACGATCTGAGAGCCCACCACCGGCAGCTTCAGCTTCTGGAGGACCAGAGGAACCGGATCAACTCACTGAAACCTCTGAGACCAACAACTACCACGCGGTAACAATACGACCTCTGACCTCCGCCTCCCTGCAGACCTCCTGGTGCACCGCGTGGAGGGGAGTCAGCTCGTAGTCCAGGATGTTGGTGGACACCTGAGCGATGTTGGCCTCGTCCAGGTACCAGCCCATCCCCTGCACCTTCTGCAGCCGCCCGGGCTGCTCCAGAGACAGGGAGAGGTCACCAGAGAGGTCACCTAGAGGTCGCTAAAGGTCACCTAGAAGTCACTAAAGGTCACCTAGAGGTCACTAAAGGTCACCTAGAAGTCACTGAAGGTCACTAAAGTCACCAAGACATCACTAAAGGTCACCTAGAGGTCACTAAAGGTCACCTAGAAGTCACTAAAAGTCACCTAGAGGTCACTAAAGGTCATGAGAGGTCACCTAGAGGTCACTAAAGGTCACCTAGAGGTCACTAAAGGTCACCTAGAAGTCACTAAAGGTCACCTAGAGGTCACTAAAGGTCACCTAGAAGTCACTGAAGGTCACTAAAGTCACCAAGACATCACTAAAGGTCACCTAGAGGTCACTAAAGGTCACCTAGAAGTCACTAAAAGTCACCTAGAGGTCACTAAAGGTCATGAGAGGTCACCTAGAGGTCACTAAAGGTCAGGTAGAGGTGAGTAAAGGTCACCCAGGGGTCAATAAAGGTCACTTAGAGGTGAGTAAAGGTCACACAGAGATCTTTTAAGGTCACACAGAGTTCACTAAAGGTCACACAGAGGTCACTAAAGGTTACCTAGAGGTCACTAAAGGAAGAACAGTGAAGATAGCAAATGAGAACTCAGACTCCCAGCATGCACCTGGTCTTTCCCGCGGCCCTGCTCCCTGAGGTCCAGAGCGATGCGGTGAGCCTGCTCCTTGGTGCCGATCAGGTTGACGTTGTAGGCGATGAGGAACTTCCGAGCGCCGGTTACCGTGGCGCCCCACGACGGCACGAACAGGGCGGGGCCGAAGTCAGGGGACCAATCAGGACGCTTCAACTGGAGGACGGAAACACGCTTTAGTTCCTGTTGGTTTATTTAGTTAAACGTTGCTTTGGATGTTTCAGTCGTTTTGTAGGACTTTTATTTTGGAAGGAACAACACAGGAAACTCTTGGTCTGACTTTCTGAAGACAGATTTTATGTTTTTGGTTTCACTGAACCTGCTGCTGCCTACTGGTCTCCTACATTTCCCACAATGCCTTGCATGAATAGATGCTAGAAGAGGAAACAGGAAGTAAACTCACCTTGTCAGGTAAGGCCTCGTACTCTCCGGCTCGGACGGACGGGAGACTTCTTCTTGTGTCTCTCCGGGCTGCTTCTCCGTACAGATACACTGTGAGGACATAAAGGGTTAATCAGTCATTGATCGGTCATTGATTAGTTATTGATCAGTTATTGATCGGTTATTGATCAGTTATTGATCGGTTATTGATCGGTCATTGATTAGTTATTGATCGTTATTGATCGGTTATTGATCGGTTATTGATCGGTTATTGATCGGTCATTGATCAGTCATTGATCAGTTATTGATTGGTTATTGATCGGTCATTGATTAGTTATTGATCAGTTATTGATCGGTTATTGATCGGTCATTGATCAGTCATTGATTAGTTATTGATCGGTTATTGATCGGTCATTGATTAGTTATTGATCGGTCATTGATCGGTCATTGATCGGTTATTGATCGGTCATTGATCAGTTATTGATCGGTCATTGATCAGTCATTGATCGGTCATTGATCGGTGGTAGCGTGGCGTCTCACCGGGGACGTGCAGCATCTCTGCCAGCTTCTGTCCGAAGACGTCGGCGCAGTGGACGCAGTCGTCCATGGAGACGTTCTGGACGGGGATGAAGGGACAGACGTCCAGCGCTCCGGTCCGAGGATGCTCACCTGAACAGGTAACACACACACACACACACGGGTCAGCTGCTTCCTGTTGGGTAACACTTCCTGTTGATGTTTAATGAGGTAGACCTGCTGACCTGAGTGTTTGCTCATGTCGATGAGGCTGAAGGCCCGCTGGGCGGCGTTCAGCGCCCCGTCCACCACGGCGGCCGGCGAGCCCACGAAGGTGTAGACGGTCCTGTTGGTGGAGGCTCCGGGGTCGACGTCCAGCAGGCTGCAGCCCGCCGTACCGGAGATGGCCGCCGAGATGGCGTCGATCACCTGACGGCAACGACAACCGGCTTTAATGGTTACCACCAATAGTACAACGCCGTGGTACTATCTCAGTGGTACTATCTCAGTATCACGGCGTGGTACTGAGATAGTACAATGCTGTGGTACTGAGATAGTACAACGCCGTGGTACTGAGATAGTACAACGCTGTGGTACTGAGATAGTACAATGCTGTGATACTGAGATAGTACACCGCTGTGGTACTGAGATAGTACAATGCTGTGGTACTGAGATAGTACAACGCCGTAGTACTGAGATAGTACAACGCTGTGGTACTGAGATAGTACAACGCTGTGGTACTGAGATAGTACAATGCTGTGGTACTGAGATAGTACACCGCTGTGGTACTGAGATAGTACAACGCCGTAGTACTGAGATAGTACAACGCTGTGGTACTGAGATAGTACAATGCTGTGGTACTGAGATAGTACAATGCTGTGGTACTGAGATAGTACAACGCTGTGGTACTGAGATAGTACAACGCTGTGGTACTGAGATAGTACAACGCCATAGTACTGAGATAGTACAACGCTGTGGGACTGAGATAGTACAACGCTGTGGTACTGAGATAGTACAATGCTGTGGTACTGAGATAGTACAACGCTGTGGTACTGAGATAGTACAACGCTGTGGTACTGAGATAGTACAATGCTGTGGTACTGAGATAGTACAACGCTGTGGTACTGAGATAGTACACCGCTGTGGTACTGAGATAGTACAACGCCGTAGTACTGAGATAGTACAATGCCGTAGTACTGAGATAGTACAACGCTGTGGTACTGAGATAGTACAACGCTGTGGTACTGAGATAGTACAACGCCGTAGTACTGAGATAGTACAACGCTGTGGTGTTGAGATAGTACAATGCTGTGGTACTGAGATAGTACAACGCCGTAGTACTGAGATAGTACAACGCTGTGGTACTGAGATAGTACAACGTTGTGGTACTGAGATAGTACAACGCTGTGGTACTGAGATAGTACAATGCCGTAGTACTGAGATAGTACAACGCTGTGGTACTGAGATAGTACAACGCCGTAGTACTGAGATAGTACAACGCTGTGGTGTTGAGATAGTACAACGCTGTGGTACTGAGATAGTACAACGCCGTAGTACTGAGATAGTACAACGCTGTGGTACTGAGATAGTACAACGTTGTGGTACTGAGATAGTACAACGCTGTGGTACTGAGATAGTACAATGCCGTAGTACTGAGATAGTACAACGCTGTGGTACTGAGATAGTACAACACCGTGGTACTGAGATAGTACAATGCCGTAGTACTGAGATAGTACAACGCTGTGGTACTGAGATAGTACAACGTTGTGGTACTGAGATAGTACAACGCTGTGGTACTGAGATAGTACAATGCCGTAGTACTGAGATAGTACAACGCTGTGGTACTGAGATAGTACAACACCGTGGTACTGAGATAGTACAATGCCGTAGTACTGAGATAGTACAACGCTGTGGTACTGAGATAGTACAACGCCGTAGTACTGAGATAGTACAACGCTGTGGTACTGAGATAGTACAACGCTGTGGTACTGAGATAGTACAACGCTGTGGTACTGAGATAGTACAACGTGTGGTACTGAGATAGTACAACGCCGTAGTACTGAGATAGTACAACGCTGTGGTACTTGTACTTTACGTTACTTGTACTGAGTGTTTCTCTTTAATACTCAACAGACTGAGACAACATGCAGCTAATCATTTAGAACATAGAGATATACGTAGAACAGATCTAGAGATATAGATCTAGGTCTATAGATCTAGGTATATGTAGAACAGATATAGATATATAGATCTAGAGGTATATATATATATAGAGAGATGTATAATAGAGGTTAAATAGACGAACCTGTTGGTCTCGACCTTCAGAGAAGTTTGGAACACACTCCACCAGCTGAGCCATGATGACTGAATGAAGACCAGAGACCAGTTACACCTCTCTAAAACCACCAGCCCCCCAACACTCCCCCACAACCCCTCAGAAACCCTCCTACAACCCTCCTACAACCCTCCTACAACCCTCCTACACCCCCCCCTCTGTGTAAACAGGAGTCCAGAGGTCTGAATGATCAACCGGTTCTGAGGTTCAGCTGACTGACAATCATTACAGAGACTCTCTGAGACTCTCTACACAAACACTCAGTACTACCATTCAATACTAGTACTACTACTATACAATACTACCATACAATACTACTACTACTACCTACAGACCAACACTCAGTACTACCATTCAATACTAGTACTACTACTATACAATACTACCTACAGATACTACTACTACTACCTAGAGATGTACTATGTCCCAGAACTCAATAGTACTCAGTAGTACTCAGTAGTACTCAGTATACATCCGGTCACGTTCTGCAGGATGAAGCCAGCCGGCTGTTCTGACCCACAATCCTTTGCACCGCGGATCTATGAGCTAGAGGGTCAAAGGTCAACTGTGTCCTGGCAACGTTCATACTGCCGGCTACAGTAGTACTCTGTGAGGGCTACAGTAGTACTTTGTGAGGGCTACAGTAGTACTCTGTGAGGGCTACAGTAGTACTCTGTGAGGGCTACAGTAGTACTCTGTGAGGGCTACAGTAGTACTTTGTGAGGGCTACAGTAGTACTCTGTGAGGGCTACAGTAGTACTCTGTGAGGGCTACAGTAGTACTTTGAGGGCTACAGTAGTACTTTGTGAGGGCTACAGTAGTACTCTGTGAGGGCTACAGTAGTACTCTGTGAGGGCTACAGTAGTACTCTGTGAGGGCTACAGTAATACTTTGTGAGGGCTACAGTAGTACTTTGTGAGGGCTACAGTAGTACTCTGTGAGGGCTACAGTAGTACTCTGTGAGGGCTACAGTAGTACTCTGTGAGGGCTACAGTAGTACTTTGAGGGCTACAGTAGTACTTTGTGAGGGCTACAGTAGTACTCTGTGAGGGCTACAGTAGTACTCTGTGAGGGCTACAGTAGTACTTTGAGGGCTACAGTAGTACTCTGTGAGGGCTACAGTAGTACTTTGAGGGCTACAGTAGTACTCTGTGAGGGCTACAGTAGTACTTTGAGGGCTACAGTAGTACTTTGTGAGGGCTACAGTAGTACTCTGTGAGGGCTACAGTAGTACTTTGTGAGGGCTACAGTAGTACTCTGTGAGGGCTACAGTAGTACTTTGAGGGCTACAGTAGTACTTTGTGAGGGCTACAGTAGTACTCTGTGAGGGCTACAGTAGTACTCTGTGAGGGCTACAGTAGTACTTTGAGGGCTACAGTAGTACTTTGTGAGGGCTACAGTAGTACTCTGTGAGGGCTACAGTAGTACTTTGAGGGCTACAGTAGTACTCTGTGAGGGCTACAGTAGTACTCTGTGAGGGCTACAGTAGTACTTTGAGGGCTACAGTAGTACTCTGTGAGGGCTACAGTAGTACTTTGTGAGGGCTACAGTAGTACTCTGTGAGGGCTACAGTAGTACTTTGTGAGGGCTACAGTAGTACTCTGTGAGGGCTACAGTAGTACTTTGTGAGGGCTACAGTAGTACTCTGTGAGGGCAGCAGTAGTACTCTGTGAGGGCTACAGTAGTACTTTGTGAGGGCTACAGTAGTACTCTGTGAGGGCTACAGTAGTACTTTGAGGGCTACAGTAGTACTTTGTGAGGGCTACAGTAGTACTCTGTGAGGGCTACAGTAGTACTTTGAGGGCTACAGTAGTACTTTGTGAGGGCTACAGTAGTACTCTGTGAGGGCTACAGTAGTACTTTGTGAGGGCTACAGTAGTACTTTGTGAGGGCTACAGTAGTACTCTGTGAGGGCTACAGTAGTACTTTGTGAGGGCTACAGTAGTACTTTGTGAGGGCTACAGTAGTACTTTGTGAGGGCTACAGTAGTACTTTGAGGGCTACAGTAGTACTCTGTGAGGGCTACAGTAGTACTTTGTGAGGGCTACAGTAGTACTCTGTGAGGGCTACAGTAGTACTTTGTGAGGGCTACAGTAGTACTTTGTGAGGGCAGCAGTAGTACTTTGTGAGGGCTACAGTAGTACTTTGTGAGGGCAGCAGTAGTACTTTGTGAGGGCTACAGTAGTACTTTGTGAGGGCTACAGTAGTACTCTGTGAGGGCTACAGTAGTACTCTGTGAGGGCTACAGTAGTACTTTGTGAGGGCTACAGTAGTACTTTGTGAGGGCAGCAGTAGTACTTTGTGAGGGCTACAGTAGTACTCTGTGAGGGCTACAGTAGTACTTTGTGAGGGCTACAGTAGTACTTTGTGAGGGCAGCAGTAGTACTTTGTGAGGGCTACAGTAGTACTTTGTGAGGGCTACAGTAGTACTTTGAGGACTACAGTAGTACTTTGTGAGGGCTACAGTAGTACTTTGTGAGGGCAGCAGTAGTACTTTGTGAGGACTACAGTAGTACTTTGTGAGGGCTACAGAAGTACTTTGTGAGGGCAGCAGTAGTACTTTGAGGGCTACAGTAGTACTTTGTGAGGGCAGCAGTAGTACTTTGTGAGGGCAGCAGTAGTACTTTGTGAGGGCAGCAGTAGTACTTTGTGAGGGCTACAGTAGTACTCTGTGAGGGCTACATTAGTACACTGTCAGGGCTACAGTAGTACTTTGTGAGGGCTGCAGTAGTACTTTGTGAGGGCTGCAGTAGTACTTTGTGAGGGCTACAGTAGTACTTTGTGAGGGCTACAGTAGTACTTTGTGAGGGCTACAGTAGTACGTAGTAAAAGTACAAATACAAAGTATGAGATGTGTTTCTCTAGTAACAGTAACGGGACTGAACCTGAACAGAAGTTTAAACTCTGAAATAAAACCTCAAACAAACTCACATCACATCTACTGACTGGTTCCTGGTTCCTGGACCCTGGTTCTTGTCTCTTGGTTCCTGGTTCTTGTCTCCAGGTTCCTGTCTCTTGGTTCCTGGTCCATGGTTCCTGGTTCTTGTCTCCAGGTTCCTGTCTCTTGGTTCCTGTCTCTTGGTTCCTGGTTCCTGGTCCCTGGACCCTGGACCCTGGTTCTTGTCTCTTGGTTCCTGGTTGGGTTAAATATTTGAGAGTTACATCACATGAAGCCGACCTCCAGCAGACCGTGAACGGTTAATCAGTGATCCGACAGCTGATTGGTTCAGAGGGAGAACAACAGGTCCTCCTCATGGTGGACTCAAGAGGTCCGAGAGACCAGACCTGTCCTCCTCTTGGTGGACTCAGGAGGTCTAAGAGACCAGACCGGTCCTCCTCTTGGTGGACTCAGGAGGTCTGAGAGACCAGACCGGTCCTCCTCATGGTGGACTCAGGAGGTCTGAGAGACCAGACCAGTCCTCCTCATGGTGGACTCAGGAGGTCTGAGAGACCAGACCGGTCCTCCTCTTGGTGGACTCAGGAGGTCTGAGAGACCAGACCGGTCCTCCTCATGGTGGACTCAGGAGGTCTGAGAGACCAGACCGGTCCTCCTCATGGTGGACTCAGGAGGTCTGAGAGACCAGATGTACTGGACTCTCTGAGGCTCATTAAGAGGATCATCTGTTTCCCTTTTATTGATCATGTTTCTCAGATCAGATGATCAATAATCAACCTCCTGATGGGGTCAGCGTTAGAACTAACACTAATGAACTAACGGGACATTGATCAGCTCAAACTCCGAATGAATGAACGTTGTGACGTCTGGTTTGTTTTCAACAGGTGATGAAGAACTTTGAGCTGCTGAACTGTTTTATGACTTCAAGGTGAGATCTTTATGATTTTTATGATTTTATTGACGTTCAGTAATAAATGTGATCAAACTGTCTCTGCAGCTCAGACAGCAACATGGACTCCTGGTTCCTGGTCCTCTTCACTCTGGGTGAGACAACTTCACTACTATATATATACATATATACATATAGATATATGTATATATGTATATACGTTTATATACGTGTGACTATAGCAGGTCTCATTAACTCTTCACTCTGGGTTAGACAACTTCACTTTGTTCTTTTACTGTGGACGTTTCAGGAGGAGTCAGGATGATGTACAGGGTTTGTTTAGAGCTGCATATATATATATATATATATATATATATATATATATATATATATGTATATATACATACTACTATACTATACTACTACTATACTACTACTACTACTACTACTATACTACTACTACTACTACTACTACTACCGTAAAAAAACGACTTCTTCCTATCAACTAATTATTGTAATAATGATCTGTCTCCTCATAGTGGTTCATCTGGCCTCAAGAACTGGAGCTCAGAACACCACAACAACACCTACAGCTACTACTGGTGTTCCTACTACTACTACTACTACTACTACTACTACTACTACTACTTTAAATACTACTACTCTTGCTCCTGCTACTGATACTGCTGGTCCTACTACTGCTGGTCCTACTACTGCTGGTCCTACTACTACTTCTCCTACTACTACTGCTGATCCTACTACTGCTGATCCTACTACTGCTAGTGCTACTGCTGGTCCTACTACTGCTAGTGCTACTGCTGGTCCTACTACTGCTGGCCCTACTACTACTTCTCCTACTACTACTGCTGATCCTACTACTGCTGGTCCTACTACTGCTGGTCCTACTACTACTGCTGATCCTACTACTGCTGATCCTACTACTGCTAGTCCTACTACTGCTAGTGCTACTGCTGGTCCTACTACTGCTGGTCCTACTACTGCTTCTCCTACTACTACTGCTGATCCTACTACTGCTGGTCCTACTACTGCTAGTGCTACTGCTGGTCCTACTACTGCTGGCCCTACTACTACTTCTCCTACTACTACTGCTGATCCTACTACTGCTGGTCCTACTACTGCTGGTCCTACTACTACTGCTGATCCTACTACTGCTGATCCTACTACTGCTAGTCCTACTACTGCTAGTGCTACTGCTGGTCCTACTACTGCTGGTCCTACTACTGCTTCTCCTACTACTACTGCTGATCCTACTACTGCTGGTCCTACTACTGCTAGTGCTACTGCTGGTCCTACTACTGCTGGTCCTACTACTGCTACTGCTGGTCCTACTACTGCTGGCCCTACTACTACTTCTCCTCCTACTACTGCTGATCCTACTACTGCTGGTCCTACTACTGCTGGTCCTACTACTACTGCTGGTCCTACTACTGCAGGTCCTACTACTGCTGATTCTACTACTGCCAGTCCTACTACTGCTGGTCCTACTACTACTGCTGATCCTACTACTACTACTACTCCTACTACTGCTCCTACTGCTACTGCTTCTCCTTATCCTACTACTACTACTGCTCCTACTGCTACTACTACTGCTGCTCCTAATCCTACTACTACTACTACTACCAGTACTACTACTACTACTACTACCAGTACTACTACTACTACCGGTACTACTCCTACCAGCACTACTCCCCCTACCACCACTCCTCTGGTGTGTGATAATGGTGGGGTATCACTGAACGGGGTCTGTATCTGTCCTGATGAATGGACCGGAGAGACCTGCTCAGAAGGTAAGTCGGGTTTAACAACAACAGTACAAGAAAACGTAAAGATCTTCAACAACGCAGCTCATCGGTCATTAAACTTATCCTCATAGAAAACTTCTGCCAAGTCGAAGAGTTGGAGGGTTTCAGTTTCCCAATCACACCCATCGGCTGGTTCGCTTATTCTAAAGAAACTTGTCCAAAAGGAACGAGTGGTGGTAAGTTTCTACCATCCATCGAGGTATCGGTCTGGTCGGGTACACCATAATATACAGCACTTTAAATTCCACTGTTTCCATTCAGCTGGTAAACCCCGGGCTTCCACCAGATGTTCCACCAAGAACGGACAGCCGAGTTTCCAGCGTCCGCCACAGGTCCTCCAGTGTGACCAGACGCTCAGCGACTTACAACAAAATGTGAGAAAGACTGTTTTTTTTTACAGTAAATGGTGGAGACACACCTGAATGTCCCTTCCAGACAGTTCCAGTTTGATATACGATTCTTTTTCAGTTTAGAATAACGTAGGACCACTATCCTAGAAGGTACTACTCTATCTCCAGGAGGTACTAATCTAACCACTGTCCCAGAAGGTACTACTCTATCTCCAGGAGGTAGTAATCTAACCACTGTCCCAGAAGGTACTACTCTATCTCCAGGAGGTACTAATCTAACCACTGTCCCAGAAGGTACTACTCTATCTCCAGCAGGTACTAATCTAACCACTGTCCCAGAAGGTACTACTCTATCTCCAGGAGGTAGTAATCTAACCACTGTCCCCGAAGGTACTACTCTATCTCCAGGAGGTACTAATCTAACCACTGTCCCAGAAGGTACTACTCTATCTCCAGGAGGTAGTAATCTAACCACTGTCCCCGAAGGTACTACTCTATCTCCAGGAGGTACTAATCTAACCACTGTCCCAGAAGGTACTACTCTATCTCCAGCAGGTACTAATCTAACCACTGTCCCCGAAGGTACTACTCTATCTCCAGCAGGTACCAATCTAACCACTGTCCCAGAAGGTACTACTCTATCTCCAGGAGGTAGTAATCTAACCACTGTCCCAGAAGGTACTACTCTATCTTCAGGAGGTAGTAATCTAACCACTGTCCCAGAAGGTACTACTCTATCTCCAGGAGGTACCAATCTAACCACTGTCCCAGAAGGTACTACTCTATCTCCAGCAGGTAGTAATCTAACCACTGTCCCAGAAGGTACTACTCTATCTCTAGGAGGTACTAATCTAACCACTGTCCCTGAAGGTACTACTCTATCTCCGGGAGGTAGTAATCTGTCCCAGAAGGTACTAATCTATCTCCAGGAGGTACCAATCTAACCACTGTCCCAGAAGGTACTACTCTATCTCCAGGAGGTAGTAATCTGTCCCTGAAGGTACTACTCTAACTCCATGAATAATGTGTTTCCTGTCTCAGCTCACCAGTCCGGAGGATTTAGAGAAGCTGGCGGCGAGCACTCAGATTCTGACCTCCAAACCTGAAGAGCTGACGGCTGAAAACATCACGGCAGCAGCTCAGATCGCCAACACGCTGCTGCTGTCACCGAACGCCACCGAGGTACGAACCACAGAACTGAGGAACTATGATATACTGCTGTGTATACTACTATGATATAGTCATCGTAGCTTGTACTCATCGTGTTAATGTTTGTGTTGCAGAGTGTCCGGGTGTCAGCGGTAGCAACCGTCAGCCAGCTGCTGAACGCCAGCACGCCAGACGGTGGCGAGGAAGACAACGCTACGCTGGGGTAAACACCATCTCACCACCAGTTCAGGCTTTGATTTCAGCTTTAAGATGACGTCTTCTATACATTTATATCTACAGCCTGACGGTGACCCTGGACCAGCTCGCGGTCAACCTCAGCCTCAGTGTCGGCGCGTCCCGGTCTCAGGTGGTTCAACCGAACCTGGTGGTCCTGTCGGCTCAGATCCCTGCAGCCGACACTCAGGGGGTCCAGTTCACGTCTCTCTCAGGTCAGGGTCGTTTCTAACTGATGATTCGGACCTGGTTTTATCCAACCAGAAAAGGAGTTTAGAAGATTTAGAAATATAAACTAAATAAAATAAAACAACGACAAATAATTAAATATAAACTTAATAAAAAAAATAAAAAAGACAAATAATTAAAAATAAATAAATTAAATAAATTAAAAAATTAAAAAAACGACAAACTAAAAATAAACAAACCAAAATAAAAAACAACGACAAATAATACAAAATTTAATAAAAACGACTAAATAAATAAATATAAAATAAATAAAATAATATAATGTCAACTAATTAAAAATAAAATAAATTAAAAAATATATCTATTTAAAAAAAAAAAATGAAGAATCAAACAGATTGAATAGTAATGATAGAAATAGTGTACCCTTCTAGTTTTATCTGATCTTGTGTCCTGCTACAGGTCTGAGAGAGTCTACATTATGTCCAGGTTATATGAGGTGGTTCAGTTTAATTAGTCCAAAATCCACACGGAAGTGCTGCTGTGGTGTTATTTAATCTGCTGGATAAAACAGTAAAGCTTTTTATGATTTTATGATTATTCAGCTTTGTGTCCTACTCTGTTTGGTTTCTTTGTTCTTCTCGTCTTCTTCATTTAAACACCAGTAACAATATAATCTATCTGATGTCCAACGCGAGTAAACGTCCATAAATCCACTTGGAAATCAAAGAAAACAGACGTTTAATAGAAGCTTTCCTCAGTAATCTAAGACATGAACGCAGTATCACACCAGCTTGATCAAAGTGAAATAGAAGTAATGTGTAGATGATAAAAGCCTCGGTACTCACCAAATGATGCAGCATTGTCTTGATGTGGAGGTCCTACAGGAGCCTGAAAGAGACAAAAATAATAAACATTTAATTCATACGTTCACTATTCTGTAAACAAACATCTCAAAGATATCGGAGCATCGTGAGTCGTCGTCTTTAGAAGTTAAACTCTGTTTCTCTGTAGGAACGTCTGGCAGCTTCGTAGCCGACCGCATTCAGCTGAACACCAACACGTCAACGGTCGTGGTGCAAAACGGGTTCATAGCCGACGCCGTGGTCTACGTACGATTCCCACCAGGTGAGGTTTCTACTCGAGTGATTCTACTAGCTGGACGGTTGACTGTAAACGTTATTTTAGTAATAAACTACCCGTAGTTTCACCTGATGTTCTCCACAAAGTTCTTCCATGTTCTACTAATAAGAACGTAAATATGTTTCTCTGGTGAAGACGAAGCGTTCGGCGTTCGGCAGAAGCTGGCGAACGTCTCGCTGGGCTTCGTCCTCTACCAGAACGATCGTTTCTTCAGGTCGAGGCGCTACAGGCCGCGGCGGACCACCATCAGGGTCCTGTCGGCCACCGTCCAAGGTCAGGGGCGCCGCGTGGTGCCACAACACGTAGAGATGCTGTTCAGACCAACGGTAAGAAAACCTTCTGTCTCTGGAACTGGCTAGTTAGCTCGCTAGCTTGTCTGTGTAGCTTTTTAGTGACTAATAAAGATAGAGTTGTGGATGTTGTATCTGCTGCTGTTTCAGGTGATGAACGGGACGTCTCTGTTCGACTTCGCTTGTGTTTTCTGGGACTACGATCTGCAGGACTGGAGCACCGCCGGCTGCTCTAAAGGAAACGCTTCCGACGGACTCCTCCGATGTTTCTGCAACCACACCACCAACTTCGCCGCTCTCTGGGTGAACAAACTCTGCACCGACATGTTGACGAGTTTAACATCAAACTGACGTTTTATTGGACTGAACTCGTGATTGTGTGTTTCTGTTTCAGTCGTTCAGAGCAAACTACGAATACGCTGAAGCCCTCGGCGCCATTTCTGTTGTCGGACTTTCCTTTTCTATTCTGGGTTTGATCGTTACGATAATTCATCACCTTAAAGTCAAGTAAGACCACGTTACGTTGTAGATTATATTTATGGAGCTGCTAGTGTGAGTACTTTTACTACTCTAAATGATCTCAATACTTCTTTCTTCCATCTTTAGCTTTCAGAAAAAGGACGAGGATGAAGTCAAGGACTCCCAGATCACTCTGCTGTCTATCTGCTTCAGCCTGCTGGCCTTCATCATCACCTTCGTCACCGGAGTCGGAAACTCCAGCAGACGGGACACTCCGGTGGAGGTCGACACCGGAACCAACGCTATCCTGGACTCCGATGAACACGTGGAGCCAGACGGAGGCTCGTGTTCGGCGGTGGCAGCTCTGCTTCACTTCTTCCTGTTAGCCACCTTCGTGTGGAACAGCGTTTACGGCACTGTGATGCTGTGGGTCAAGGAGCATAGTCTTCCTGCGTTCTGGACGCCACTCAGCTTCGCCGTAGGATGGGGTACGAGGTTCAACAAACCACAACCAAACACTCAGAAAAATAATCCAACCCAGACTGACAGTCTGCAGCCATGTTAGCATTTCTGTGCTTTGAGCTAAATGCTAACATCAGCATGCTAACATGCTCACAATGGTTCATAGGGTTAGCATGTTAGCATGCAGCTAAGTCCAGCGGGGGCTGATGAATGTCATCAGTTCTGCAGCTATTTGGTCATAAACCAAAGTTGTTGTTGTCCAACTTTCAACTTTGGATACATATTTTGGTGGTGGGAGAAACCGGGGAACCCGGAGTAAACCCACGCGAACACGGGGAGAACATGGTGCCAATGCTAACCACAGCACCACCCTGGTCATAAACCAAAGTTCCAGCGTATCATCTGATTTGGCGTAGGTTTTACGCCGGATGTCCTTCCTGACGTAACCACCATTCACAGAGCACTGGGGGGGATACATCTTTTGGTGGTTGGAGAAACCGGAGAACCCGGAGTAAACCCACGCGGATTATCTGATTTGGTATAGGTTTTACACCGGATGCCCTCCCTGATGCAACCCACCAACCCACAATATTTTTACTTTCTGTGTCGTCTCAGGAGTCCCGGCCGCCATCATGGCGATCACACTGGGCGCCACCTACAGCGTGGACGACCCCCTGGGATACCGACAGGAGGAGTTGTGCGTCCATTACTGTTATTATTCATTCAATAGTTTATTATCTGTGAGACGTCTAGTTTTAATCTGAACTCGGTTGTTTTCTTTGTTAGTTGCTGGCTCGCCGCTCTGGACCAGAACAAACGGTTCCACTTTGGGAAGCCCATGTTTTGGGGTTTCCTGCTTCCTGTCGGTCTGATCCTGATCTACAACATGGTTCTGTTGGTTCTGATCCTGAAAAGGTAACGAGTCCTCATCCGTCCTTTCCTGATTTCACTTTAACAACAACGTTGTTCTTTAAATATTACAACTTTGTCATCGATATCTTGTAGCATCAAACGGTTTTTGTGGAGGAAGTTCCTCAACAGTTTCTCACTGGTGGTAGTACTGGGTCTGTCCTGGTCTCTGGGGTACCTGGTTCTGGTCACTACCGGACACACCCACCTGGTCTTCAGCATCCTCTTCTGCCTCTGTACAACCACACAGGTGCGTTTTATCTACCTTTTGTTTAACAGTTTATACGGTTTATTTGTTTGTAAAGGATCAAGTGGCTCCAGCTTCAGGTTCTAAACGTAAAAGTTCATTTACAGGAAAACACTAAAAACCAGCCTGAATGTTTTAAAATAAATAAATAAACTAATCTTCATGTTGTTGTTTTCAGGGGGTTCAGATATTCGTCCTCTTCACCGCCAGAGAGAAGTCGTTCAGAGAAGCCGTGTCGCGGTCTGTTAAGAAGGTCTCGTCGGTCAACATCCAGCTGAAAGACAGAAAGTACAGACTGCAGAGGAACTGGAGTACGACCGTCTCCGAGAGCTACCGAGACATCAGAGACCTCTTCTAGTCCTACGGAGACCTGAGAGACCTCTACTAGTCCTACGGAGGCCTGAGAGACCTCTACTAGTCCTACGGAGACCTGAGAGACCTCTACTAGTCCTACGGAGGCCTGAGAGACCTGAACTAGTCCTACGGAGACCTGAGAGACCTCTACTAGTCCACCAAAATTCTGCAGCAACCCGGACCTTCACAATGCAGAGAACTGGAAGCTAACATCGACCTTTAGAGGAACTCCTACCTGTTGATGATGCCTCCTGGACCCCAGAGTAGAAACCACATTTCCCAGAATGCATTGCAGCAGAAGCCAGAAGGCTGTCTGAGAGAATAAGAACAAAAACACTGATGAATGTTGATTTAATCTGCACGCACTACAAAGTGACTTTCTTTCACAATTTTAACGTATTTGAAATTCATCATTTGACACATTTTATATTTCTACTTCAATAGTACTAGATTGTACTTATTCAGTTTGATGTGACGTTTTAGTTTAAACTTTTTGAGCAGCTTTGTGACTGAAAGATAGTGATGATATTTGATATATTTACTGTAAATACTGATAACTGATGAACTGCAATAATTAATTAATGAATTATTAAGACTGGTTATTGTTACAGAAGCCTGTTGATCAAACGTGTAACTTTAAATAAAACATCTTTTATTAAAGGAATAATTCCACATGTTATTGTTCAGTCTAAAACTATTCTTTTAATAATCTGAGCTGGTGTTTTAGTGGTCCAACCAGCACCAGTTTGACCAGTTTATGATGGTTTGCTGTTGTTTTATCAGTCGGGGTTCGAGTTATACTGGGAACACTGGGATCAGTGAGCCACTAGAGGGCGTCAGAAGACAAACAACTGGTTTCAACCTGCAGCAGAGGAAGTTCATAACTCATCAAACACACTGAGGTCTCTGTTTAGAGCTGAAACTCATCAACTGTCTGTCAGCAGATATCATTATTAATAATAATAATCTGGTAGATTTCTTGTGTAAATATTGAATTTGCTGCATGTTGCTGTTTTCATGTCTTCTTATTTCATCAAATATGAGTTTATAAAACAGGAAACTGAAGACAGATTTAAGGCTCGGTTCTGGACGTTGGCGGATATTCTCTCTCTCTCTCTCTCTCTCTCTCTCTCTCTCTCTCTCTCTCTCTCTCTCTCTCTCTCTCTCTCTCTCTCTCTCTCTCTCTCTCTCTCTCTCTCTCTCTCTCTCTCTCTCTCTCTCTCTCTCTCTCTCTCTCTCTCTCTCTCTCTCTCTCTCTCTCTCTCTCTCTCTCTCTCTCTCTCTCTCTCTCTCTCTCTCTCTCTCTCTCTCTCTCTCTCTCTCTCTCTCTCTCTCTCTCTCTCTCTCTCTCTCTCTCTCTCTCTCTCTCTCTCTCTCTCTCTCTCTCTCTCTCTCTCTCATTAAAAGTCTCAGACTTTCTCAGCACTAAAACTAAACAACATGTTTTCTTTGAGGCCTGTTGGTTGTTTTCCCACACACACACACACACACACACACACACACACACACACACACACACACACACACACACACACACACACACACACACACACACACACACACACACACACACACACACACACACACACACACACACACACACACACACACACACACACACACACACACACACACACACACACACACACACACACACACACACACACACACACACACACACACACACAGTTAGTGTTAGACCACATAAAGCTGTTTATTGTTCTGACGTAGCGTCGTCACGTCTGTTCCAGCGACTCGTTATTCTTTATATACGTTGAGTTCACCTGAGAGCTGCAGGGTGGCTTGTTTTCTGTGTGGGGGTGTGCAGGCGAGGCGGGTGGAGTTTGGAGCTCATTACAACCTCAGATCTGCTCTGAATGGAAGCAGATGTGAGTTACAGTTAGAGGGGGTTTCCTCCACGCACAAACCTGAGGCCGTAGGACAACATGTCTCCGTGGTCATGAAGACGACAACATGTCTCCGTGGTCATGAAGAAGACAACATGTCCCCGTGGTCATGAAGAAGACAACATGTCTCCGTGGTCATGAAGACGACAACATGTCTCCGTGGTCATGAAGAAGACAACATGTCCCCGTGGTCATGAAGACGACAACATGTCTCCGTGGTCATGAAGAAGACAACATGTCCCCGTGGTCATGAAGAAGACAACATGTCTCCGTGGTCATGAAGACGACAACATGTCCCCGTGGTCATGAAGACGACAACATGTCTCCGTGGTCATGAAGAAGACAACATGTCCCCGTGGTCATGAAGAAGACAACATGTCTCCGTGGTCATGAAGACGACAACATGTCCCCGTGGTCATGAAGACGACAACATGTCCCCGTGGTCATGAAGACGACAACATGTCTCCGTGGTCATGAAGACGACAACATGTCCCCGTGGTCATGAAGACGACAACATGTCTCCGTGGTCATGAAGAAGACAACATGTCCCCGTGGTCATGAAGACAACAACATGTCTCCGTGGTCATGAAGAAGACAACATGTCTCCGTGGTTATGAAGAAGACAACATGTCTCCGTGGTCATGAAGAAGACAACATGTCCCCGTGGTCATGAAGAAGACAACATGTATGCGGGACTCTCCAGCCTGCCGTGTGTCGCTCACACCCTCCAGCTGGCTGTTAACGAGGCTCTTTAGACACAGAGAAGTACTCGTATCGGTATTCGGTATCGGTACTCGGCATTGGTACTCGTATCGGTATTCGGTATCGGTACTCAGTATCAGTACTCAGAGGAACGCTGATGAGGTTTCCAGGAGGATCTCCTCGGCGGCGTGCTGCAGCGTTTCCTGTCTGGCTGTTTACTGGTTCCACTGGTTCCACTGGTTCCATTGGTTAACGCCGTGTGTGTCTGTTGGTACCGTATGTGGGATTCTTCATATGTGTTCCCATGTGTTGGAACCCGACTCTGAATCCCCAGGACCAATCAGCTCCTGCCAGGACCAATCAGCGGCGGCGTTCTCCAGGCCGGGGTGGTTGGGGGTCGAGCGCGGCGGTGGTTTGGACGGAGGCCCGGTTGTGGAGGGAAGGCCTCCTCGGCTGCTCCACAGTAATCTGATGGACTCTTTAATGACGGTGATGAGAGCAGCAGAGTGGAAACATCTGGAGAGACGAGTGATGAAGACGAGGACACGGAAATAAATAAAGACCACCGACGACAACAACTACTACTAGAGTTGTCTTGATACCGGTACCGATACCGGTACCGGTATCAGGACAACTCCAACAACTAGAGAGGACCTGGACCGTCACATCAAAGTACTCCTTAGGTTCACGTTTGAGGTACTTCTACTTCCTACCAGAGAGTAATATTATGTTTATTTACTCAATCTGTCACCAGTCACCTTCAGGGGCGCAAAACTGCGTCAGTGCAATTTTTCAATTTAGCCGCTGAAGACAGGAGACGTAAATGTCTTCAGATGAGCAGAGAGAGCCACAAACTGAGATCTGATGTTGAGCTGGAGGCGCGTTGTGCACCGCCGGAGAACCGCACCGCTGCTGAAGTTTAAATATTGGATAGTTCACAACAACATTCACCCCGATAGATTCAGATAAAACATTATGTACGGAGCGCGTTTTTTAGTACAGGAGCTTAATTTATGGGTGCGGTACGTTTGTATAGATAAGCGCATTTTTATTGACAGAGCATATTTAGATGGCTGGAGCGCATTTTTTAGAGGTGTGGAGCATTATTATGGGTGGAGCGAATTTGTATGTTTAAAACGCATTTTTATGAGTGGAGCACATTTTTTATAGGTGGGGCGCATTTTTACGGGTGGAGTGTATTTTTATAGCTGGAGTGCATTTTTATGGGTGGGGCACATTGTTATGGGTGGAGTTCATTTCGATAACTGGAGCGCATTAGTATGGATGGAGCGCATTTTAATGGGTGGGGTGTGTATGAGGGCTTGTTTACTCAGAAGACCAGGCCTTTAACAGTCGAGCGCATTTTTGATCCGTGGTTTTTCATTGGGGCTTTTTTATTTTTTAATAAACGTGATATTGTAACGGATGAAGCACGCTATCTAATCAACGGAGCGCGTTTTATAAGTGGTGCGTGTTTTTAATATTGCTTTTTGAATTGTTTTGTTTTGATAGAGCGCATGTTTTTTCTTTAATGGAGTACGTTTTATAATTAATGGAGTTTCTTTTATCTTTAATCCGTGGAACATGTTTTTGTTACGTCTTTTTATATTGTTGTTACGTTAAATGTTTAACGAGTGAAACGTGTTCAGAGCGCGTTTTATTCATTTCAATCAGTGGAGCGCGTTTTTACCGTCACGTTTATGTCCTTTCAAAGTAAAAGACATGTTGTGAGAGTCTGGTGGTCGTCGGCCGTCAGCCGTCAGCCGACTGCTGACAGAGTGAGAGGTCTGCTGTGAATGAAGCTCTTTGTTTCACCTTGGATGCTGTTTACACTCAGAGCTCTGACAGCCGATTGGTCGCTGACGGCGAGCTGATGTCAGCTCATGTTTCTAAACCTCACGGAGGACTCAGGTGGAGTCAGTCAGAGGTTCCTTCACTGTTTCACCTGTTTGAGAGGACAGAGATCCTCGATGGACGCAGTGCTCCCGTCTGTCCACTGAGTCCACTGGGACATGGACATGTCTCTGAAACGGCTGGTTTTACACATGAAGTCTGGTTCAGACCGAAGGCTGTTCCTGCTCCACTGTCAACACGTTAATGTTCACATCCAGCAACAACTGTCAGTGGTGGAGGAAGTATTCAGGTCATTTACTGCAGTAAAAGTACTAATACTACACTGCAGAAATCCTACATTACAGTAAAAGTACAAATACTACACTGCAGAAATACTACGTTACAGTAAAAGTACAAATACTACACTGCAGAAATACTACGTTACAGTAAAAGTACAAATACTACACTGCAGAAATACTACGTTACAGTAAAAGTACAAATACTACACTGCAGAAATACTCTGTTACAGTAAAAGTACAAATACTACACTGCAGAAATACTATGTTACAGTAAAAGTACAAATACTACACTGCAGAAATACTACGTTACAGTAAAAGTACAAATACTACACTGCAGAAATACTACGTTACAGTAAAAGTACTAATACTACACTGCAGAAATACTACGTTACAGTAAAAGTACAAATACTACACTGCAGAAATACTCTGTTACAGTACAAGTACTAATACCACACTGTAAAAATACATTGTTGCAGTAAAATCAGTACATCTGGATCTGCTGTCTCTAAAACGTCTGGTTTTATACATGAAGTCTGGTTCAGACCGAAGCTTGTTTCTGTCAGTGGTGGAGGAAGTATTCAGATCATTTACTGCAGTAAAAGTACTAATACTACACTGCAGAAATACTACGTTACAGTAAAAGTACTAATACCAAGTAGAAATGACTTCAGATGTGTACTAAAGTGCAGTACTTGTGAGTAGAAGTACTTGTTCCATTCCTCCTGTTCATCAGGCTGACGGTTACATAACGCCGCTCTGCTGCTGAGTGAAACCAGACCAGGACCTGCAGCAGCAGCTCTTATTAAAACATACAGCCGGCTCACGTGAGGCCCGGTCCAGGTCCAGGTCCAGGTCCATGTCTGGGCCCCCCTCAGGGACCGACTATTATACTCTAACAGAGCTTTTGAACTAACTCTGGGCCCATAAAGAGGACCGGGAAATGTTTACTGTTGTCAGATCTTAACAGACCAGAGCCAACATCAGACCACATCAGACCACATCAGGAGGAGGCTCTGCTCAGACCATCCGGTCCTGGTCTGTTAGAGTGATCAGGGTCCTGGTTCTGGACCTGGACCCGGTGGGAGATCCGGGAGCCAGTGCTGATGAAGTGATGTCTTTAGGAAGAGACGGTTCAGGTCCAGACTGATGTTAGAAACTCTCTAGGACACGTGTGTATAAGTACACAGAGTGTGTATAAGTACACAGAGTGTGTATAAGTACACAGAGTGTGTATTATGTATGTTTTATTTTGTATTTTAGTACTTCCTGTCTGAGGAGCATCATGTGTGAGTTTTATTTTGAAGGAGCAGAGCGGTACCTTTAATGACGGAGGTCACGACCACAGAAGAAGAAACCAGGCGTGATGAGGACTCTCTGGATTCAAGGACTACTGGACCTTGACCTGGACCTGGACCTGGACCTGGTCCGTCCTGGATTATGTAACTGGGTTTGATGGAAACCAGCTCCACGGTTCACGGACGACGTCTCAGGTTCTTTCTAGACATGGACTTCCTCCTGGTCTCCTCAGAGACCTGATGAAGACTCTGTGAAACAGATTAAGACAAAGAACTCAGCAGGTTCTCAATCTCTGAGAGGGATTCCCCCGACACAGCCAGGCCTCGTCCTTCATTATGTCCTCCCTCCGTCCTCCCCCGTCCTCCTCCGTCCTCCCTCCGTCCTCCCCCGTTCTCTCCACTCAACCCGGCCAAGTCCTGATTTTCCTAAAACAAGGGAACCCCGGTCCAGATGAGGGTGGTGGATCGGGGATTTCCTCTCCATCGTAACTCATCTGTCAAAGAAACTCGAGGTAACAAAGAGGAAAACATTTGGAGTCAAGATCAGGAACTCTGGAGGAGAGCAGGAGGACTACGAACACCACGACCATTCAACGCTACAAAGAATACCTGCACACCCAACATAATGGTGCCCCGTGTGAGGCTCATTATTGTGCAATACTAATTTAGCATAATTTTAGAGATAACTAAAGATAGAAACTAGAGATCAGAAACTCTGGAGGAGAGCAGAAGGACTACGAACACCACGACCATCCAACGTTACAAAGAAGACTAGAGAAACTATAGATCAGGAACTCTGGAGGCTAGAACAGGACAGATGAACTGATAACATGGAAAATGCGAAGACCTGTGTGACCTCAAACATCCTGAAAACATTCATCACAAACACTGAGAGACGTTCAGGGTCCAACACCGAGGCACTGTGAAAACAATCAACAACTAGACCTCCACAGACCCATTACTTCCTGTCTGGAGGGGGGGGGGTTACAGATGGATGACGCACAGAGGACGCCGTTCAAGCCAAGTCCGATGGCAGGTCCCTGAACACAACATCCAGGACTTCAACTGACCTGAGCGTGATTTAACCATCTGGTTCACCTGTTTAACCGAGTCGAAATGATGACACTACTATTTATTTATTTATTCATTTGTTTTTATTTTGGCAGGTTTCGTCCTCCATATTCTCGCCTACATATCAAAGCAGTTTAATTCAATGTGAATTATTGGTATATTTCCGTTAGACCAGTCCATCAGACAGCAGCTCTCTGCTGGGACGTCTCTGTGCATAACAGATTCTTTTTCTTCTTCTGTGGTCGATAAACTTGTCACTTTCTCCCCCCCCTTCCCACCGGTTGCCGTGGCGACGGGACTATAAAGAAAACCTATCGTTGCCCTGCGGTTGGAAAAGTGATGTCATCCGTCACATCAGTGCTGGGGCACTGGGAGTGGGGGGTTGTGGGTAATATTCCCCCCCGTTCTCCTCCAGCAGTTTAACGGCTTCATGTGAGGAACCAGACCCCGTTCACTTTATACATCGTTTAGTACTTTCTGCACTTCAGTGTACTAGTACATGAAGTACATGAAGACTAGTAGTATTAGTATATGAAGACTAGAGGACTAGTAGTATTAGTACATGCAGACTAGAGGACTAGTAGTATTAGTACATGAAGTACAGGAAGACTAGAGGACTAGTAGTATTAGTACATGCAGACTAGAGGACTAGTAGTATTAGTACATGAAGTACATGAAGACTAGAGGACTAGTAGTATTAGTACATGAAGACTAGAGGACTAGTAGTATTAGTACATGCAGACTAGAGGTCTAGTAGTATTAGTACATGAAGTACATGAAGACTAGAGGACTAGTAGTATTAGTACATGAAGACTAGAGGACTAGTAGTATTAGTACATGAGGACTAGTAGTATTAGTACATGCAGACTAGAGGACTAGTAGTATTAGTACATGAAGTACATGAAGACTAGAGGACTAGCAGTATTAGTACATGGAGACTAGAGGACTAGTAGTATTAGTACATGAAGATTAGAGGACTAGTGGTATTAGTACATGCAGACTAGAGGACTAGTAGTATTAGTACATGAAGTACATGAAGACTAGAGGACTAGTAGTATTAGTACATGAAGACTAGAGGACTAGTAGAATTAGTACATGAGGACTAGTAGTATTAGAACATGCAGACTAGAGGACTAGTAGTATTAGTACATAAGGACTACAGGACTAGTAGTATTAGTACATGCAGACTAGAGGACTAGTAGTATTAGTACATAAGGACTACAGGACTAGTAGTATTAGTACATGCAGACTAGAGGACTAGTAGTATTAGTACATGAAGACTAGAGGACTAGTAGTATTAGTACATGAGGACTAGAGGACTAGTAGTATTAATACATGAAGACTAGAGGACTAGTAGTATTAGTACATGCAGACTAGAGGACTAGTAGTATTAGTACATGCAGACTAAAGGACTAGTAGTATTAGTACATGCAGATTAGAGGACTAGTAGTATTAGTACATGAAGACTAGAGGACTAGTAGTAGTAATACATGCAGACTAGAGGACTAGTAGTATTAGTACATGGAGACTAGAGGACTAGTAGTATTAGTACATGAAGACTAGACGACTAGTAGTATTAGTACATGGAGACTAGAGGACTAGTAGTATTAGTACATAAGGACAACAGGACTAGTAGTATTAGTACATGGAGACTAGAGGACTAGTAGTATTAGTACATGAAGACTAGACAACTAGTAGTATTAGTACATGGAGACTAGAGGACTAGTAGTATTAGTACATAAGGACAACAGGACTAGTAGTATTAGTACATGAAGACTAGAGGACTAGTAGTATTAGTACATAAGGACAACAGAACTAGTAGTATTAGTACATAAGGACAACAGGACTAGTAGTATTAGTACATAAGGACTACAGGACTAGTAGTATTAGTACATAAGGACTACAGGACTAGTAGTATTAGTACATGCAGACTAGAGGACTAGTAGTATTAGTACATAAGGACAACAGGACTAGTAGTATTAGTACATGAAGACTACAGGACTAGTAGTATTAGTACATGCAGACTAGAGGATCTACCTGTTGGTCCCTCGTGCAGCTCCTCAACACACCTGCTGTGACTGCTGATGGGGAGTGACGTCATGCACCGTCAGGTGTGGAAGATGCACCTGAAAACAAACCGGAAGAGAACCGTTAAGTTGAACAGAACAGGTGCTGATGAACTCTCCGGTAACTCTCCGGTTTAACGCTTCACTGCCTGGCAGTCAGCTCACTTCTCTAAAACCCTTCATTTCCCGGCAGAGTGCCGCGAACGGTCAAAACTCTCTTTTCTCTTCTTCATAACTCATTAAAATGTGAACACACAGACATGAAACTCACTAACATCATCCAGCGTGACCTCCTCTTCATCATGACATCACTATCTCTCATGTTCATCCACATTAACATCCGTAAATCCACTTAGAAATCAGAGAAAAGACCTGCTGCAGAACTCGCCTGAGAATCCTCGTGTTTCTCGGTTCTCTCCGGTTCTCCGTTAATCCGGTGACAGCTGTCGGTTCATTCATGAGTTCACTGCAGACCAGAGCTGATCACACATCATTCGGCTCAGAGAATATTTCACTAAATGTAAATGAATATAGAATAAAAACCAGTTGTAGCTCTGCAGCTAACTCACTGACAACTGCTTTTAAATTCCGGGTACGCGGCCTACTGAGCATGCGCAGTAGTGTTTCTCCAGCTGACCCACAGACTTCACATTGGAGGATCAATAAAGACATTTCCTTTAAAAAAACGAATCAAAACTTCTTTATTGTTGAGAATCAATATGCAGAAAAACACCAACAGCATCATGTTAACAAACATTCATGTTCTTTACAGATGTTTTATAACAACGTATGAATACAGCTGAACGTTACAGGAAACAGCATCCAGAGGAAACACCCTGCAGCGACACCCTGCCACAATAAAGCCTTACTGGCGTGGTCGGTCTGGTGGCAGGACGGGAAATTAACGGCAGACAAAGACGATCGTTAGAGCCAATTATATAGAAAGATGTACTGTTGTACCGGGTCTGGACCGGGTCTGCACCGGGTCTGGACCAGGTCTGGACCGGTTCTGGATGATATCAGGACTGTATGGTATAAAGGTTGTACCGGTCTGGACGGTATCAGGACCGTATGGTATAAAGGTTGTACCGGTCTGGACGGTATCAGGACCGTATGGTATAAAGGTTGTACCGGTCTGGACGGTATCAGGACCGTATGGTATAAAGGTTGTACCGGTCTGGACGGTATCAGAACCGTATGGTATAAAGGTTGTACCGGTCTGGACGGTATCAGGACTGTATGATATAAAGGTTGTACCGGGTCTGGACGGTATCAGGACTGTATGGTATAAAGGTTGTACCGGGTCTGGACGGTATCAGGACTGTATGGTATAAAGGTTGTACCGGTCTGGACAGTATCAGGACTGTATGGTATAAAGGTTGTACCGGTCTGGACGGTATCAGGACTGTATGGTATAAAGGTTGTACCGGTCTGGACAGTATCAGGACCGTATGGTATAAAGGTTGTACCGGTCTGGACAGTATCAGGACTGTATGATATAAAGGTTGTACTGGTCTGGACAGTATCAGGACCGTATGGTATAAAGGTTGTACCGGGTCTGGACGGTATCAGGACTGTGCGGTATAAATTTATTTTTTTTAAGCTTTGCCGCACTGTTAGCTTCCCGCCCCGCTGCGTATGATTAGGGTGAGGCAAGAATCCCCGGCAGTTATGGTTAGGGTGAGGCAGAAGTTCATCACACGTAGCACATATTCTCCACATCCAGCAGAACTTCTACAGGTCGGCTTGTTTACGGTGCTTCATAGCCGCCAGTAGAGGACTGGTTTTACTGGTTTTACCGGTCAGCTGCTGGTAATGAATATCAATCAGGACGGCGTCTACTTTTTAAACCTTTTGCTCGACTTGCAAATAAACAGAAATGAGCTGAAAACAAACAAAACGAAAGACCTTTTGATAAATAAGTTATGAAAATAGTATTCCAGGGAGCCAGCTTCCCATTATCTCACACAAAATAAAATATATCTAGCATGTACCCCCCCACACCGCCGAGAGCACCGAACCTCCACCGATCCTCCTCCTCTTCCACCAGTCGGTTGCTTGATAAATAGTAAAGATGAGGCATGTTTGCTATATTTAGAGATGCTCTCTCGGTACTGATTCCCTGACGAGTATGTCCTGTACATGTTTCTACAGCTCTGGGTTACAGGAGGTCCAGAAGATCTTCTGCTGCTGTCGCCGTCCCAGCCTGGGCGACGGTTCCTCTTCTGGGTTCTCAGAGAACGACTCAGTCTGTTCACCATTTCCCGGGGATGGGCGTCCCACACTCGTACCATGAGACGTAGTTGATGTGGGAGTGTCCTCCTATCTGTCCGAAGTGGACCGGCTCCTGACGCACGGCCCTGAAGAAACCTGGACCCGGGACAACAAGATGTAAACCGTGAGAAAGACTTTCTATCAGACTGGTTATAAGTTGTTTTACCGGGTCTGGACGGTATAAGGACTCTATGAAATAAAGGTTTTACTGGGTCTGGACGGTATCAGGACTCTATGAAATAAAGGTTTTACCGGGTCTGGACGGTATCAGGACTCTATGAAATAAAGGTTTTACCGGGTCTGGACGGTATAAGGACTCTATGAAATAAAGGTTTTACCGGGTCTGGTCGGTATAAGGACTCTATGAAATAAAGGTTTTACCGGGTCTGGGCGGTATAAGGACTTTATGAAATAAAGGTTTTACCGGGTCTGGGCGGGAGCTGGTCTGCTCGGAGCTGTCGGCCCGTTCTTCCATCCAGGAACGAATCGACGAACTGACAGTGATCCTCACCGAAGCCGGTCTGATCTCCGATGTTGTGGAATTTACCTGCAAGGTGAAACAACCAGAGACGGGTCAGAACCGGGCTCAGGTAAACTCCTACATGAGGTGGGACCGCCGGTAAACGCCACTCACCGTTGAGCGAGTCGCTCAGGTAGATCTTGTACCGGAGCGAGTTGCACAGCTGGACCCCGACGAACTTGCGGTACCAGGTTCTCTTCACGTACTGTTTTCCGTGACAGTCCGAGTACGAGTCCGTCTTAAAGGGGAACTGAGTCCAGATGGCGTCTTTACCTGCAGAGATTATTGATTGATCAGCAGAATGTATTGATCACCATAATGCACCGATGACACTGTGGTTATTTGATCGTACCTGAGACGTTCTCGCTCACTCGAGGATCCGCTGATGAAGGAAGCAAAGACAGTTTTAACATCCTGGAAACAACTTGGTTAAAAAATAATAATTAAAGCTACAAGCAGCAACGAACGGGTTCTACCGGGTCTGGACGGTACCAAGACCGTACGGAATAAAGGTTCTACCGGGTCTGGACGGTATCAAGACCGTACGGCATAAAGGTTCTACCGGGTCTGGACGGTACCAAGACTGTATGGTATAAAGGTTGTACCGGTCTGGACGGTATCAGGACTGTATGGTATAAAGGTTCTACCGGGTCTGGACCGGGTCTGGACGGTATCAGGACTGTATGGTATAAAGGTTCTACCGGGTCTGGACCGGGTCTGGACGGTATCAGGGTCACCATCGGGCTAAATAACTAAAGGGCGCTCGGAGGGCGCAGACAAACAGACATGCGAGTGATCCTGTACCGGACTCTGTGTTGAAGGACACCGGGTCACTGGGAGGACCTTCACCCAGCTCGTTCTTTGGCTTCACCTTAAACTCGTAACTGTCAACAAACAGAGAAACAAAAAATAATTCTACTGGAATCTAGAATATGGTCTTTAATTATTTTATAGCAGCTTTAAAACAGAAGAAGAAAACTACTAAGGCCGAGCTTCTGTAGAAAGTAGCTGAAACTGTTTTATTTTGTTTCTGAATCAAGCATACCTGCTCTCCGGTTTGAGGTTCTCCACCGTGGTGTGAGTCTGGTTGGTGGTCAGGACGGAAACCTGCTCGCCATCGGGTCCCTTAGTGGTGGAGATGACCTCGTACTCTGAAGAGAGGACAAGAAAGTCCGGATCAACAGAGTCCTCAGGTACTACTCTACTAATCTTAAACAGCTCGTGTCTTCGTACCGGTGGTGTCGTTGTCGGTTTTCTCCCAGTCCAGGATGATGAAGGACGGGCATCCCTCCACCGTCACCACGGTGAGGTTGGAGGGAGGAGTCTTGGGCGGAGCCGTCACGTTCACCCCGCCGGGTTCATCCTCAGGGAAGTAGTTGAGGGAGGAGGTGATGGAGCAAGGCTCATCTGGTTTCTTGCCTATTTGGTAGATGACGTGAGGCGCTGAGGGAGGGAGAGGGGAGCGATTAGTCAGCTGGAGCAAGGCACCAACACTGGTGCAGGGTGCAGGGTGCAGGGTTCAGGGTGCAGGGTGCAAGGTGCAGGGTGCAGGGTTCAGGGTGCAGGGTGCAGGGTGCAGGGTGCAGGGTGCAGGGTTCAGGGTGTAGGGTGCAGGGTTCAGGGTGCAGGGTGCAGGGTTCAGAGTGCAGGGTGCAGGGTTCAGTTGTTCTTGGTGCAGTTGTGTATAACTCACCCACATAACGTGTCTTGCCCAAGGCGTCGACTTCAGAAGCCGGCTTTGGTTTGAACAGGTCCGAGTCCTCCCAGGTTTCCTGCCGACTGGCTGAAGAAAGAAATATAAACAGATTTTAGAAGATAAATTCTGACTTTGCTGCCAAAAGATCACAACTGAATGCTTCACAGGTTGCCGTGTCTCTGGAGGACTAAAGTAAATGTTAGCTGCGATGCTAACGTGAATCTTCCTACCGGTTGTTGTCGGCGCTCCGGTCGTGGTCTGTTTCCGGTCCAGTTTGGTGGGCTTGGCGGTTGCTAGCAGGACTTTGGGTTTCAGGATCGGCAGTTTGTCCGTCTGCTTGAAGTTGTTCAGCTTGTCTGATGGAAAATACATAAATAAAAAACGTTAAAAGAAACACAGGAGTATCCAGATATCGTCGGTTACCCGTCGACTCGTCTTACCGGTTTCTCCAGGTTTCCCCACCAGGTTTGGTTTCTTGTTGAGCGGTAGGGATCGGACCGGTGATCCTGAAAACAGTAATATCAACCATGATCTTCAGCTGCAGAGGTTGTTTATAATTTATGATCTATAATCTATAATCTACTATATGATGAATCCATGAGGGTATAATTAATAAAATAATAATACAACTTTAACTCTGGCTTTACTTCCTGTTTTCTGATCTGCTCTTTTCTTCCCACATGAAGCTGAAAACATGAACAGTCCTGAACAGTCCCGTGTAATTCCTCGAGGTCGTTTCTGTTTTTCTAAAATCCGCCAAAGACTGAAGTCCAGAACCTGCAGCCAATTACCCCCCCCCCCGCCCGGTTCAAGGAGAAGCCGACATTCTTCACAATCAGCATCTCGAGTCGCGTCCAAAACTAAATGGAATAACAGCGAAGCCAGAAACATGACAGATGATGAAGTTCTGAAACGTTTCAGCTCGAAACGTGAAACAATAAAGACTCAATCAGCTCCGTGTAAATATGGATGAAGACGCCAGACGGCCTGTAGAGCTTCTATTCTACTCTATTCTATTCTATTCTACTAACATGGAACCGTCATTATATTCTGCTGATTACAGCTCCAGACTGAACCACGTAAATCCTGGGATGATCTTCTCTTTTCACACACAAACAATAAAAAGCAAACATTCTGCTCGCTGCACGCCATGCTGTCTGCTAGTGGTAACGGTTAAATAAACATGTCTGAAGCTCGCCGCGCTCACGACGCTCGCAGTCATGCAGGAAGCAGCGGCATTCAGGCGGTCCGATCCAGGCGGCAGGTTCAGATTACAAACTTCTACTTTGTGAGGTGCTCATAAAGTAACTGACGGCCTCCGGACACGACCAAACCATGTAGCGTCGGCGGCGTGGAGCAACTGAAGCGCCAGGCGTCACGGCGGGAGGCGAGATTCATGCCTTTTTACCATAAAACTGCTCGTCAACGGTGGAACCAGAACGGACAAAATCGTCAGACTTCTTCTGGTTCTCCGGCAAAGAGTTGTTCACTGCAGCAGGAGAGGAACCGCCGTTAAAACTTTATTCTACCAGAAACCTTCAGTTCATCTGAGGTTAAAACTTCTACCAGAAACCTTCAGTTCATCTGGATCCCTGCAGCTACTGCAGAACAGGAAGTGTCTAAAACCAATTTTTTAGGTTTTAGGACTCATTCCTGTGGCGCTCTATCACGGGAAAGTTTAAGGGGAACACGAGAGAGAACTAATAACTGACTAAATGTGTTTGTTTCCTCAGTCCAGCATGCAAAGAGCCCCAGCAGGTCTCAACCACAACCCCCCCCCCCACCACCAACCACCACATGAACACACAGGGACATCATGTTATGTAACCAACTCAAATAATCATGCTGCAGCTCCGACTTCCTTCTTGATTATTTGAGTCTTTGCCAGCTGCTGAAAACCTGCAGAAGCCAGAGAGACGAGACGAGACATGGACAGACAGACCAACGGATGGACGGTGAAGTATTAATGGATGGAGACAAGAAACACCAGCTTTAGGTGGAGGTGAAGGGGTTAATGATGAAACACAGATCGAGGTCTTGTTTACCCAGTCGAGGTCTGGACCATAAGGCTGGTCTAGGAGGGGAAAGGCCCCGGTGTGGCTGTCCGTTCACTGTGGGGACAAAACCGAGCGTTACGAAGAGAAAAGAAACCAGAACCGACACCAGAACAACCGGACAAGTCCTCAGGGAACACTTACAGACGTTGTGTTCATCAGTTTGGTTTTGGTCCTCAGTTTGCCGCCCAAATTAAACTCTAATTCAATGTTCCTACTCAAATGTAAACTGGAGGAATGAGTCTGGTTTAAACCGGACTCGTCTGGTTGTTGAGCCGTGAGGTTCATTCAGCAGGTCGGAGGTCACCGACACAAAGAGTTGAAAATAGACGAGTATCAGTGTAAAGACTAAAGTTCAACCTGTCGGGATTCTCCTTCCTTTGAAATGAAAACAACATTGTAAAGCGTCAAATACAGAACCAGGATCCAATAAAAACCAGAGTCAGCAGCTGGACCTGAACGTCTACCAGGCAGCCGCAACCTGAACGTCTACCAGGCAGCCGCAACCTGAACGTCTATCAGGCAGCCGCAACCTGAAGAACTGACCAGTCAACGTTCGACCAATCAGGTTTCATCTGAAACCACCAATGAGATATCTGCAGATATCTGCTGCATTCATTATCTGGGAGGACACCTGAGAACCTGGAGTAAACCCACGCTAACCTGCATGTCTTTAGACTGTGGGAGGAAACCTGAGAACCCGGAGTAAACCCGCGCTAACCTGCATGTCTTTAGACTGTGGGAGGAAACCTGAGAACCCGGAGTAAACCCGCGCTAACCTGCATGTCTTTGGACTGTGGGAGGAAACCTGAGAACCTGGAGTAAACCCACACTAACCTGCATGTCTTTAGATTGTGGGAGGAAACCTGAGAACCTGGAGTAAACCCACACTAACCTGCATGTCTTTAGACTGTGGGAGGAAACCTGAGAACCTGGAGTAGACCCACGCTAACCTGCATGTCTTTAGATTGTGGGAGGAAACCTGAGAACCTGGAGTAAACCCACACTAACCTGCATGTCTTTAGACTGTGGGAGGACACCTGAGAACCTGGAGTAAACTCACGCTAACCTGCATGTCTTTAGACTGTGGGAGGACACCTGAGAACCTGGAGTAAACTCACGCTAACCTGCATGTCTTTAGACTGTGGGAGGAAACCGGAGAACCTGGAGTAAACCCACGCTAACCTGCATGTCTTTAGATTGTGGGAGGAAATCTGAGAACCTGGAGTAAACCCACGCTAACCTGCATGTCTTTAGATTGTAGGAGGAAACCTAAGAACCCGGAATAAACTCACACTAACCTGCATGTCTTTAGACTGTGGGAGGAAACCTGAGAACCCGGCGTAAACCCACACTAACCTGCATGTCTTTAGACTGTGGGAGGAAACCGGAGAACCCGGAGTAAACCCACACTAACCTGCATGTCTTTAGACTGTGGGAGGAAACCGGAGAACCCGGAGTAAACCCACACTAACCTGCATGTCTTTAGATTGTGGGAGGAAACCTGAGAACCTGGAGTAAACCCACGCTAACCTGCATGTCTTTAGACTGTGGGAGGAAACCTGAGAACCCGGAGTAAACTCATGATAATGATAATTAATTGACGGACCTGTAAAATGAAGAGTTATCGAGCACAAACTAGTAATTTGACGGCTTTTCCTCTGGACACTTCTGTAAAGAGAGTAAATGTAAAACAGTGAAAGCAGAAAGCGGTCCGAGGAGGATTACCCCGGAGGATCCCGGCGGTCGGGGACGAGGCACCGGGTCTAGAGGAGGAGGGGGGAAAGAGGGGGTTTCTGGATGAAGGCCTCGTGGATCTGACGACCGCGGTCGCTGACGGGTCGTAGAGTTGAGGAGACGGATTTCTGCTCTGACCTAAAAGACCAAAACAGTTTTTTGTTAATATCCGATCTTTATGAAGGTGGCAGTGAAGCGAGCGAGCAGCAGCGCCGAGCGGTGATGTTAGTGATGATGGTTTTACTAATAACGTGATGATGATGATGATGATGGAGTCGCGGTAGCGCTCACAATCTCTGGAAACGACAGTCATTTAAACTGCTGGTGGGTTTCAATGAGGCAACCATGACTGTGAGATTGTGCGCCGCATGCAGACGTCGGATGGTGGGTGAGCAGCCATCCCTGTGGACAAAGACAGCATCTGGAAGCTCGAAGGAAACAAGATGTCTGCAGATCAACAGCGAGAGCGAGAGGAAGCGTTTCATGAGGTCATTATTACCCCAGCTGTTAGCTTTGGCTCTCTCATTGGCCAGAGCCGACTTCAGCCGCGACGATCCGTCCTGTGATCGGCCGAAAGCTGTGAGGGAAAGAGAAGGTTCAACACAGAGACGATCCACAACCTGTCGGACTGAAGTTCAACTGTCAGATCTGTGATTGTTCGACTGTTTGCAGATGACGCTGTGATGTTCACGGAGGTCAAACCACAAACTGATCGTCACGACTCAACCTCCGTTTTACTAAACGTGGCGATTATTTCACAACAAAGGGAAGTTGGTTGGTGTGAATTACCAGCAGGGTCATGAGGCTTCTCAGGTGCACCAGAAGGCGTCTTAGTAGTCCGCCCCTGAAGCGAGTCGCCATTGGAGGGTAATCTAAAGAGGGGCGTGGTGTCGGCGGGCGGGACTTTGGTGGGCGGGAGTTGGGGGAGGAGAGGAAGTGGATCCACTGGTCGGTCGGTGTCGTTTCTAACGGCGTTTCCTTCGTCTGGGGCAAGAGAGCAGAGAGGTACCGTGGTCATGGGAACTGATCGGTTGTCTGGATGGTTGATTATCTAGTAGAAACCCAGCTCTACTCCAAACAGAAGATCAGTCCCACGATCAGGTCCCTCAGAGAAATACAGAGAAGTCCAGAAGACGGTGTTCTTGTGACGAGACAGACAGGAAGTAGACGAGACAGACGGGAAGTAGACGAGACAGACGGGAAGTAGACGAGACAGACGGGAAGTAGACGAGACAAACAGGAAGTAGACGAGACAAACAGGAAGTAGACGAGACGAGTTTGCAGAACGACTTGTGTTGTTTTTCCCCGGCGGGAAAATCCAACAACGTCTGTGTCTGAACTGATCGACATGCAGACTGAACATCAAGACTTCATAAAGACAGACACATGCACAGATATATATACATATATCTACATAGATATATATATCTATGTAGAGATAGATATCTATGTAGATAGATAGATAGATAGATATCTATATAGATAGATAGATAGATATATTTGAGGCTGAAAGAAGAAAAGCAGAACAAGAAAACGTCTTCAGGATGTTGAAGCGCTGCTAGCAACGTGTCAAAGTAAACTTACTCGTACCTTCAGTGACATCACCTCCACGCCTCGCATCGACTTTCTGAACCGTGCTCAAGTCATGCTAACATGCTAACAGCTCCCCCCCCCCCCCCCCCCCCAGGTGCATCATGGGCTCAGCCAGAGACAGGAAGCTGGAGAATTAACAAAATAAAAGTCTTTCTTGTTACCGAGTGACACTGCGGAGCCGGCCGGCGGGAACGTTTCCTGGCGGCTCTTGGGCGGCGCTGCAGGAAGTGACATGTTTACAGGAAATGAATGTCAAAATAAAAGCGGTGAAAGTGGAAACAGGAAGTGATAATCACCGAAGGAAGTGCGAGGAGCTCCGGGGAACGCTGAGTGTTTGAGCAGAGGAGGAAGTCGAGTCCTGTTGTGAAGAGCTGCAACACAGAAACACCACAGGAAGTCAAACTTTAAATATAAACTCCATATATACGTATACTGTATATATATATATATATATATATATATACACAGTAGATATATATATATAGAGAGCGGTGTATTGATCCTAAGAACAGAGGGAGGGTTGACAGCGTTCCAGTGAGCTGTATTGTGTTTGTAACCAGTCTGAACATGAAAGCTGTTTTAAAAACGTGTGAACTGATTTAATTAAACGGATTCCTCCGACAACGTGAAGCAGAAACAACGAGACGCCGCCTCAACATGTAGATATGATATGATATTAAAGGATATAAAGCTGATCTCACCTGGACGAGGAGGGAACAGAACGTGAGGACCGAGAGGCTTCTGGAAAATATCACACATTCAAACACTTTAATAGAACTTCAGAGAACACTACAAGTCCCAGAATGCACTGCTGCCAACCAGACGGCTACATATACAACATCAGGTGATGGTGTTAGGGTTATCATATATAATATATAAAACATAAAATATATAATATATAAAATATAAAATATATAAAATAAAATATATAAAATATAAAATATAATATATAATATATAGTGACAGGTTATATAGAGTAATAATAAGTAGGTACCAGCGTCTTGGTGAGAGGATTCCGCAGCTTGAACGGTTTCTGACTGTTTTTATCTGAGAAACACAGAAAATGTTGATGAAGATCAGAGAAGCAGCAGAAAGCTCTAACGCTATGCCTATATATACGTATATATCTATACGTATAGATATATACGTATAGATGCGTATATATACGTATCTATATATAGGTATATATGAAACCAAGACGGCGTCCTCCTTACTGGCCATGTTGGTGTTGTGGATGGTGGGTTTGCTCCAGATGCCGCTGCGATCGTCCTTGTTGGAGCGGACGCCGAACTCGTACGGCGTGTTGGGCTTCAGGTTGTCGACCACGGTGTCGCTGGTCGGGCAGGTCTGATAGATCCACTTCCTGTTCCTCTCCCTGTAGCGGATGGTGTAGAACCTGAGGACAACGTCAAGGTTAGAGTTAGAGGAGGAAGAGGAAGTAGGTCTGATAGATCCACTTCTTATGACATCATAACATCTGAAGTTACGTGACTGAAGTACGGAAGTTACGTGACAGAAGCGACGCCGTTAGCTTTAGGAAAAGGTCGCGTTTGGGTTCAAATAACATGACAGTGATCACTACTGTGACATCATCGGTGATCACTACTGTGACATCATCGGTGATCACTACGATGACATCATCGGTGATCACTACTGTGACGTCATCAGCGATCACTACGGTGACATCAGCGATTACTACGGTGACATCATCAGCGATCACTACGGTGACATCATCAGCGATCACTACGGTGACATCATCAGCGATCACTATGGTGACATCATCAGCAGCGTTGGGCGCTCACCCGTCCTCCAGACACTCGTTCATGATGTTGCCGGCGTACGACGTCTTCAGGTCGTTCCCCCAGGACAGCAGCACCGCCGTCGGGCTGACGGAGCCGATCGCCAGGTGGAGCGGCGTCTCCAGGTTCACCTTCCCTGAGGAGGGACGGAGGAGGACGCAGTGAGGACGCAGTGAGACATCACGCTTCCTGTTTATCAACCACAACACAGGAAGTCAACGGCGTACCGTACCTGTGCAGTGCTTCTTCACGTCGTTCACCGGGATCGGCTGGACGACCACCAGGTACTTGGGCTCGGCGTCTGGAGGTCAAAGGTCAGAGAAAGACGTCAGACGTGGTTTTATATAGAATATTAAAACATAAAAGTAGAATATTAAAACTTGACGGAGTGATTCCTCTGTTCTCTCATTAGATCTTTGTTTACATTGTGATATCTGTGGTGTTAAGAGGAAGCTGATCTCTCTGTGGACCTGAGAGCTTCCTTCACCTCCTTGTTCTCTAACAGGTAGAAACATGCCTCCCCCCCCCCCGCCCCAGCCCTAATGACCTCATCAATCACCTGTAAACATCTGTAAACATCTGGAAGCAGCGCAGAGCCGCTGTTTGTCTCTGATAATCCTGCATTCTTTCTCTCTCTGTCTTGTTGGGAGATTAATCATCTGCTTTTGTCCTGAAGGTTCAACAGTTTGGATTTGAATGAGTTCAAACACGACATCAAACAATAAACATGAACTATCCTTGAGACGCGTTTCAGAACGGTTTGGTGCTCCTCCTCTCGTTACCTCGGAAGACTTTCTGATGAAGCTGAAGAGACTTTACCTCCAGATGCTGAGTCTAAACATCCATAATGCAGCTGGAGTTTGTTGGACAGATCAACAACAACTCAAACGTCTCCTGAATCTTTATGTTAATAATCGTGGTGCGTTCAAGTGCTTCTCTCTGATGCAGGACGTTTCTTAGATATCATATTATAATTATATTATTATAATAAAGCGTGTCCTTTTATTGAGTGTGAAGCAGCTGGATTTAAAGAGTGGGCGTCCTTGCTGAGCTGCTGATGGACGGATCTCTACGGAGGCTTTTAACCAGGAACGTAAACACTACGCCCCCCCCCCCCCCCCACACACACACACACTTTGATTGACAGGTGACCTCGGGGCAGGAAAAGCAGCGACGAGAGACGAGAGATGGAAAAGTCTCCCAGTGGAGCTCCGAAACTAAACTGTTTATACCTCTAATTTACCACAGACAGTAAACACCACGTCCACCAAACTCCAGCTAGAATACGGACGTTTAAACACCAACGTTCCTCCAACGTTCCTCCAATGTTCCTCCAATGTTCCTCCAACGTTCCTCCAACGTTCCTCCAATGTTCCACCAATATTCCTCCAATGTTCCCTCAATGTTCCTCCAATGTTCCTCCAACGTTCCTCCAACGTTCCTCCAATGTTCCTCCAACGTTCCTCCAACGTTCCTCCAACGTTCTTCCAACGTTCCTCCAACGTTCCTCCAATGTCTCTCCAATGTTCCACCAACGTTCTTCCAATGTTCCTCCAACGTTCCTCCAAGGTTCCTCCAACGTTCCTCCAACGTTCCTCCAATGTTCCTCCAACGTTCCTCCAACGTTCCTCCAACATTCCTCCAATGTTCCTCCAACGGTCCTCCAATGTTCCTCCAACGTTCCACCACCTTCATCAGGACCAAGTGAAGCTCAGTCGATACCATTTAAAGAAAAGAAATATTAGGATAATGATAATGACCTGTAAATATTGATCTGTCCACCAAACTCCAGCCAGATGTTTGGGATGTTTTGACTCAACCTCTGGACTAAAGTCTCTTTAGCTCAGTCGATACCATTTAAAGAAAAGAAATATTAGGATAATGATAATGACCTGTAAATATTGATCTGTCCACCAAACTCCAGCCAGATGTTTGGGATGTTTTGATTCAACATCTGGACTAAAGTCTCTTCAGCTTCATCAGAAAGAATTAAAAGGTTTCCAGAAGAACGCCACCAAACACCAGCTAACATGTTGATGTTTTTAGAGCCCGTCTGAGACAGGAAACCAGCTGAACACCAGAACCTGTAAAACATCTGTTCTCAACATCTGGTGTTGTTATTGATGCTGCTCCTAACCTCTGACCTCTGACCCCCGACATGTTTCACACGTCTCCACCTGACTCCGGCTAAACTCTGAGGCGTTTTGACCTGAAGACTGAAGACGAAGTCAAAGTGTCTCCGAGTTCATCAGGACGAAGACAAACGAGACGTCTCACAGTTTTATAATTAAAACTATAGATCAGGCTGCTGAGAGGTACGGAGGCCCAGAGACGACACCAATAATGTACGGAGGCCCAGAGACAACACTAATAAACTACAACATGACTGTGAAACTTCTGAGATTTCCCGTCCCCTGTCCCCCGTCCCCGTCCCCTGTGCCCCCGTCTTACCCATCTCGGTCTCGTAGGGCCGTCCGTCCTCGGGCAGCTGGATGAACTGTCTGGAGAAGACACTGCTGCCGTAGCCCAGAATATAACCCTCCAGCTTCACATCCGGACTCGGACGGATAAACTTCATCACGATGGTGTCGCCGGTGGCGTTGATCCGGACCTTCATGTTCTGACGCCGCACTGAGGACCAGAAGAAGAAGAAGAAGAAGAAGAAGAAGAAGAAGAATTATTGTTTTCTCAAGACCAGAACATCAGATATCAGATAATATCAGCCCATCGGAATATTTACAAGCTTTATTAGCAAATATTTGCTGCACATCTGGATCAAGATGTGCATCAGCGTATATGGAGTAGTAATACTGATAAAGGTGTTAAACGAGGCGACGTGTTCCTTTAACTGATGAATGAACCGATGTGTTTCTGCTGCTGAACGTCGTTGTTGTTTCAGCCGACTGACTCCGAGGCGCCTCGAGGTGCCGTGAAACAATCATCTGTAATTACACGTTGAGCTGCAGCGCCGCACCAGACTCCATTCATCTTTTACACGCTTTACAGGGATGTTTGTTCAGAGGATCAGTCGGACGAGTCCAGTCCTGCAGCTCATTCCTGCACACAGTATATAAAACCTCCAACTACTACTGAACACTACACACAGAGTACACACTTTATACCACACCCACCAGAGGACAAGAAATACCACAAAGAACCAACAAGAACTACATTAAGAATAAAAAACTAAGACTAAATACCATCAAAGTACTACAAGAAACTACCATAGACGCCAAAAGTTAGTACACAAAGTACCACAAACAACCATAGTGTAAAATAAAGTACAATAAAGTACCACAAACAACTATAGTGTACAATAAAGTACAATAAAGTACTACAAACAACTATAGTGTACAATAAAGTACAATAAAGCACCACAAACAACCATAGTGTACAATAAAGTACAATAAAGTATCACAAACAACCATAGTATACAATAAAGTACAATAAAGTACAACAAACAACCATAGTGTACAATAAAGTACAATAAAGTACAATAAAGTATCACAAACAACCATAGTGTACGATAAAGTACAATAAAGTACAATAAAGTACCACAAACAACCATAGTGTACAATAAAGTACAATAAAGTACAATAAAGCACCACAAACAACCATAGTGTACAATAAAGTACAATAAAGTACAACAAACAACAGTAGTGTACAATAAAGTACACAAAGTATCACAAACAACTATAGTGTACAATAAAGTACAATAAAGTACCACAAACAACTATAGTGTACAATAAAGTACACAAAGTACCACAAACAACTATAGTGTACAATAAAGTACAATAAAGTACCACAAACAACCATAGTGTACAATAAAGTACCACAAACAACTATAGTGTACAATAAAGTACACAAAGTACCACAAACAACTATAGTGTACAATAAAGTACAATAAAGTACCACAAACAACCATAGTGTACAATAAAGTACAATAAAGTACCAGAAACAACCATAGTGTACAATAAAGTACAATAAAGTACCACAAACAACTATAGTGTACAATAAAGTACAATAAAGTACCAGAAACAACCATAGTGTACAATAAAGTACAATAAAGTACCACAAACAACCATAGTGTACAATAAAGTACAATAAAGTACAATAAAGTACCAGAAACAACCATAGTGTACAATAAAGTACAATAAAGTACAATAAAGTACCACAAACAACCATAGTGTGCAATAAAGTACAATAAACAACTATAGTGTACAATAAAGTACAATAAAGTACCACAAACAATCATAGTGTACAATAAAGTGCAATAAAGTACAATAAACAACCATAGTGTGCAATAAAGTACAACAAACAACTATAGTGTACAATAAAGTACAATAAAGTACCACAAACAACCATAGTGTACAATAAAGTACAATAAAGTACCACAAACAACCATAGTGTGCAATAAAGTACAATAAACAACTATAGTGTACAATAAAGTACAATAAAGTACCACAAACAACCATAGTGTACAATAAAGTACAACAAAGTACCACAAACAACTATAGTGTACAATAAAGTACCACAAACAACCATAGTGTACAATAAAGTACAATAAAGTACCACAAACAACCATAGTGTACAATAAAGTACCACAAACAACTATAGTGTACAATAAAGTACAATAAAGTACCACAAACAACTATAGTGTACAATAAAGTACCACAAACAACTATAGTGTACAATAAAGTACAATAAAGTACAACAAACAACTATAGTGTACAATAAAGTACAATAAAGTACCACAAATAACTATAGTGTACAATAAAGTGCAATAAAGTACAATAAACAACTATAGTGTACAATAAAGTACAATAAAGTACCACAAACAACTATAGTGTACAATAAAGTACCACAAACAACTATAGTGTACAATAAAGTACAATAAAGTACCACAAACAACTATAGTGTACAATAAAGTACAATAAAGTACAACAAACAACTATAGTGTACAATAAAATACCACAAACAACTATAGTGTACAATAAAGTGCAATAAAGTACAATAAACAACTATAGTGTACAATAAAGTACAATAAAGTACCACAAACAACCATAGTGTACAATAAAGTACCACAAACAACTATAGTGTACAATAAAGTACAATAAAGTACCACAAACAACTATAGTATACAATAAAGTACAATAATGTACCACAAACAACCATAGTGTACAATAAAGTACAATAAAGTACAACTAAGATGTTCATGTGTACGACGAAGACAGAGTACACAGTTAAGTATCATGAACTACTACAGGAGGTTATTGAAGTATTAATGAAATATGAATAAAGTATTAATGAAGTATTAATGAAGTATTAATGAAGTATGAATGAAGTATGAATGAAGTATTAAACTGCAGACTTTAAAAATGAACAATAAACGAATGGAGTTTGGTTGAAGGTTAAATCAGGATTTATAAACGTGTTCTTCTGTTTGACTGTTAGTTTAGAACATTAATGAAATGTTTTGGTGACTCCTGAGCTTCCGTATAACTCTCTCTCTCTGTGTTGTTGTTGTTGGCGGTCCGCCGCCGCTGAGGTCATCGTCTCCTTGCCGCCTCCTCAGACCACCGCGGCGCTCTGCACGATCGTTCTATCGTCTTACAGAACTTCTTTAATCGTTCAATGAGGCGGAAACATCAGGTTATATCATCAAGTAGCACCCCCCCCGCCCCCCAACACACACACACCAGCACACACACACACCCCCACGCCTACGGCGAGCGTCACACCATCTGCATGACTCATCGCACCACGCCAAAATCACCTCAACGTGCAGCAAGAACGCACCAAAACTGCATTAAAAAAAAGTCCCGTTTTATCAGGTTTCTGCAGACAGACAGGTACGGAGGATCAAACACGCCAAAAATAATCCATTTTAATACAAAATCACCACAACCTGCAGAAAAAATGCACCAAAACTGCATCCAAAAGAAATCATGTTTCTGCAGCTTCAACATGCAACACCTCGTTACAGACAGGTACGGAGGATCAAACACGTCAAAAATAGTCTATTCTAATACAAATGCACCTCAACGTGAAGCAAAAACGCACCAGAACTGCATTAAAAAAAAGTCACGTTTTATCACGTTTCTGCAGCTTCAACATGCAACACCTCATTACAGACAGGTACGGAGGATCAAACACGCCAAAAATAATCCATTTCAATACAAAATCACTACAACCTGCAGAAAAAATGCAGAAAAAATGCACCAAAACTCCAAAACTGCATGCAAAAAAAAATCAGGTTTCTGCCGTGTCAACCTGCAACACCTCATTACAGACAGGTACGGAGGATCAAACACGTCAAAAATAGTCCACTTTAATACTAAAGTATCTTCTCGTGATTGTTTTAGACAAAATCACCTGCAGATATAAAAAGTACATGAGAAGAAAAGTAAGAAGTTTTACCAGATACATTTATGATTCCAACATTTAACGAACTTCTCTACATCTCAGGACTGGTTTCAGTTTACTGCCGTAAAACACAGAACAAAAGATGCATTTAGTGACGTTTTATCACAACCAGAGTCCAGATGTCCCGTTGTCTTCCACACATTTACTATTATTATAATAATTATTATTAATATTGTGACTGACCTCTACTCCGGTAATTATTATCATTATTAATATTAATATTATTATTATTATAATAATAATTATTATTATTATTATTAATAATATTATTATTATTATTATAATTATTAATATTATTATTATTATTATTATTATTGTGACTGACCTCTGCTCTGGTGATTATTATTATTATTATTATTATTATTATCATTAATATTAATATTGTGACTGACCTCTGCTCCGGTGATGAGCCGGGACTCCGGTGAGTAGAGTCGTCCCTCCCAGCAGTAACAGGAGGACTCCGAGGAGAGCGACGTCCGCCATGACCTCTCAGAGCTCCAGGAGGATGAGGATGAAGAGGAGGATGATGGTGAAGAGGAGGATGAGGATAAGGAGGAGGATGATGAAGAGGAGGAGGATGATGAAGAGGAGGATGAGGATGAAGAGGAGCGACCAGAAGCTGGACAACTTCACTAAGCTCTCCTGCAGTCTTAGGACTTGTTCAGCTGGTGGATGTCCTCGCTGTGGAGGACGACCGGAGAGACGCCTCCATCTATAGGCTGGGGGGGGCGTGGCCTGGACGACATCATCACCTTCCTCTGTACTGTACTCCCTCCTCCTCCTCTTCCTCCTCCTCCTGCTCCTCCTCTTCATCAGTGCTGTTGTCCAGAGGGGGTTCTGGCTGCTTGACAGCTGTTATAGTTCCTCCAGATGTTGCCAGCAGCAGCAGCTGAGGAGGAAACATGAAGAGAACAAGAACACTCTTTAATCACTACCAGTTACTACACTTTTAATGGGACAGTGAACACATCACGTTTTGTGTCTCTTTGTGGTTGTTTTGCGTCTCTTTGTGGTTGTTTTGCATCTCTTTGTGGTTGTTTTGCGTCTCTTTGTGGTTGTTTTGCATCTCTTTGTGGTTGTTTTGCGTCTCTTTGTAGTTGCTTAGCATTTCTGTGGTCGCTTTGCATCTTTGTGGTCGCCTTATGTCTCTTTGTGGTCGCTTTGTGTCTCTTTGTGGTCATTTTGTGTCTCTTTGTGGTCGCTTTGCATCTTTGTGTTCGCCTTGTAGTTGCTTTGCATCTTTGTGGTCGCCTTGTGTCTCTTTATGGTCGCTTTGTGTCTCTTTGTGGTCATTTTGTGTCTCTTTGTGGTCGCTTGGTGGCTCTTTGTGGTCATTTTGTGGCTCTTTCTATTCATTTTGTGTCTCTTTGTGGTTGCTTGGTGTGTCTTTGTGGTCGCTTTGCATCTTAGTGGTCAACTTGTAGTTGCTTTGCATCTTTGTGGTCGCCTTACGTCTCTTTGTGGTCGCTTTGCGTCTCTTTTTGGTCGTTTTGTGTCTCTTTGTGGTCGTTTTGTGTCTCTCTGTGGTCATTTTGTGTCTCTTTGTGGTTGCTTGGTGTGTCTTTGTGGTCGCTTTGCATCTTAGTGGTCAACTTGTAGTTGCTTTGCATCTTTGTGGTCGCCTTACGTCTCTTTGTGGTCGCTTTGCGTCTCTTTTTGGTCGTTTTGTGTCTCTTTGTGGTCGTTTTGTGTCACTTTGTGTCTCTTTGTGGTCATTTTGTGTCTCTTTGTGGTTGCTTGGTGTGTCTTTGTGGTCGCTTTGCATCTTAATGGTCAACTTGTAGTTGCTTTGCATCTTTGTGGTCACCTTGTGTCTCTTTGTGGTCACTTTGCGTCTTTTTGTGGCCGCTTTGCGTCTCTTTGTGGTCGCCTTGCGTCTCTTTGTGGTCACTTTGTGTCTCTTTGTGGTCGTTTTGTGTCTCTTTGTGGTCGCTTTGCATCTGTTCTTCCTCAGCTGGATGTGAACATCTGGTAGGACAGTTTAACCAGGTGATGACACCTGATGAGCGTCTGTCATCACTTCCTGTCAGCAGCATTTCTTCCTCCTCCTCTTCCTCTTCTTCATCATCAGCTATTGTTTGGCGTTGTTGCAGCTGCTTCCTGTCTCATGTGACGCCACGTGTTGGACGGACCTCCTCCAGAGTCCAGGTCCACAGTTTCCTTCAACATGTCATGTCAGTGGTTTTTGGCTCTGCGGCTGCTTTCCCAGCATGCACGTGTGAAGCCGGCAGATGTGTTGTGATGCGGGTGTGTGTGTGTGTGTGTGTGTGTTACTGAGGTTTCGGTCCACGTGCTCAGAGCAGCTCGTGAAACCGGAGCGTCCTCGCTGCTGCTGGAACACACACACGCACACACACACACACACACACACACACACACACACACACACACACACACACACACGCACACACACACACACACAGACACACACACACACACACACACACACACACACACGTTCCTCTCTGTGTTCATTAACTGTGTTTCTGGCTCAACGCCTCGTCCTGTAAAACTGAACCCCCCCCCCCCCACATCAGAGGGCTCGGACTAATTAAAGAAACATATGCTCCCACTGTGCTATGCTAACGAGGCTAACGAGGGTAACGAGCCAATCAGCAGCTCAACACAAAAACAAACATCTGGCGCCCAATTAAAGCTCAACGTAACTGGAAAACACATCTACCTATTATCATCAGGTCAATTTTAACAGAACCACTAGAACCAGAACCACTGGAACCACTAGAACCAGCAGAACCAGAACCACTAGAACCACTAGAACCAGCAGAACCACCAGAACCAGAACCACTAGAACCAGAACCACTAGAACCAGAACCACTAGAACCATTAGAACCATTAGAACCACCAGAACCAGCAGAACCAGCAGAAAGAGTGAGCCCTTGTCAGCTGAGTGTGAACACAGTGAAACAAAGCAGCTGTTGTTAGAGAGCCAGCAGGCAGCAGCTCAACACACAGCCCTTCACAATAAAACACACAGCCCTTCACAATAAAAGCCTCCACTGAAGCTAAACTACCAGCGTCTGTCAGCTTTAATAATGAGACATGTTTAGAGGTTTAGAGACGAACCAGCGCCTCTTCTCTCAGCTGATTGGTCCAGCTGTGAACAGGAAGCTCTTAAACTAATCAAACGTCTGCCGGCGGCGGCGGCGTGGGTTCAGCGTGCCAGAGCCGCCGGGGGCCCCTCCGGGGCCACCTGCATCACATCACCGAGCCGGAGGAGGAAACCCAGCGGCGCTGACAGAACCTCCGTTATTCTGTCAGAGAACGGAGAAAAGAGAACAGAGAAGCCTTTGTCTGTTTGAAGCTGAACTATTATTACTATTATCACGATTATATCACTAATATAGCACTATTATATCAGTAATATAGCACTAATATATCACTATTATATCACTAATATATCACTATTATATCACTAATATAGCACTAATATATCACTATTAGATCACTAATATATCACTAATATATCACTATTATATCACTAATATAGCACTAAGATATCACTATTATATCACTATTACATCACTAATATATCACTAATATAGCACTATTATATCACTAATATATCACTATTATATCACTAATATATCACTAAGATATCACTATTATATCACTATTATATCACTAAGATATCACTAATATATCACTATTATATCACTATTACATCACTAATATAGCACTATTATATCACTATTATATCACTATTATATCACTAATATAGCACTATTATATCACTAATATAGCACTAATATCACTAATATATCACTATTATATCACTATTATATCACTAATATATCACTATTATATCAGTATTATATCACTAAGATATCACTAATATATCATTATTATATCACTATTATAGCACTAATATATCACTATTATAGCACTAACATATTATTATATCACTATTAAATCACTATCATATCACTAATATATCACTATTATAGCACTAATATATCACTATTATATCACGAAGATATCACTATTATATCACTATTATAACACTATTATATCACTATTATATCACTAATATAGCACTATTATATCACTAATATAGCACTATTATATCACTATTATATCATTATTATATCACTAATATATCACTATTATAGCACTAATATATCACTAATATATCACTAAGATATCACTATTATATCACTAAGATATCACTAATATATCACTATTATGTCACTAATATAGCACTATTATATCACTAAGATATCACTATTATATCACTAATATAGCACTATTATATCACTAATATAGCACTATTATATCATTATTATATGACTAATATAGCACTATTATAGCACTAATATATCACTATTATAGCACTAATATATCACTATTATATCACTATCATAGCACTAATATATCACTATTATAGCACTAATATATCACTATTATAGCATTAATATATCATTATTATATCACTATTATATCACTAATATAGCACTATTATATCAGTAATATATCACTTTTATAGCACTAATATATCACTATTATATCACTAATATATCACTATTATAGCACTAATATATCACTATCATATCACTAATATATCACTATCATATCACTATCATATCACTATTATATCACTATCATATCACTAATATATCACTATCATAGCACTATTATAGCACTAATATATCATTATATCACTATCATATCACTAATATATCACTATTATAGCACTAATATATCACTAAGATATCACTATTATATCACTAATATAGCACTAATATAGCACTATTATATCACTAATATAGCACTAATATAGCACTATTATATCACTAATATATCACTATTATATCACTAATATATCACTATTATAGCACTAATATATCACTATTATAGCACTAATATATCACTATCGTATCACTAATATATCACTATTATAGCACTAATATATCACTATTATAGCACTAATATATCACTATCATATCACTAATATATCACTATTATATCACTAATATATCACTATTATAGCACTAATATATCACTATTATATCACTATTATAGCACTAATATATCACTATCATAGCACTAATATATCACTATTATATCACTATTATAGCACTAATATATCACTATTATATCACTATTATAGCACTATTATATCACTATTATATCACTATCATAGCACTAATATATCACTATTATAGCACTAATATATCACTATTATAGCACTAATATATCATTATTATATCACTATTATAGCACTAATATATCACTATCATAGCACTAATATATCACTATTATATCACTAATATATCACTATTATAGCACTAATATATCACTATTATAGCACTAATATATCATTATTATATCACTATTATAGCACTAATATATCACTAGTAAAACAAAGGAAGTCAGCTCCATGGTATAACCCTCAAACACGCAAATTAAAGCAAGCATCGAGGAAACTGGAAAGGATATGGCGTTCCACCAAACAGGAAGAATCTCATTTAGTCTGGCAAGATAGTCTTAAAACATATAGGAAGGCTCTCTGTGATGCCAGAGCAGCCCATTACTCATCATTAATAGAGAAAAATAAGAACAACCCCAGGTTTCTATTCAGCACTGTAGCCAGGCTGACAGAAAGTCACCGCTCTATTGAGCCATGTATTCCTACAACCCTCAGTAGTAGTGACTTCATGAGTTTCTTTAATGATAAAATCATAACTATTAGAGACAAAATGAATCACCTCCTACCGTCAACTGGTACCAATTTATCCTCAAACTTAGGAACCTTAGAAACAGCTGTACAACCTGATATATATTTAGACTGCTTTTCTCCTATCGATCTCCACAAATTAACCTCACTGATCTCCTCATCTAAATCATCTACCTGTCTCCTAGACCCTATTCCAACTAGACTGCTAAAAGAAGTTTTACCTCTAGTTAGCACCTCTTTACTGGATATGATCAATGTGTCTTTACTAACAGGCTATGTACCACAGTCCTTTAAAGTAGCTGTAATTAAACCTCTTCTTAAAAAGCCCACTCTTGATCCAGAGGTCCTAGCCAACTATAGACCTATATCTAACCTTCCCTTTACCTCCAAAATACTCGAGAAAGTAGTTGCCAGTCAGCTGTGTGACTTTCTACAGAACAATCATTTATTCGAAGATTATCAGTCAGGATTTAAAGTGCACCATAGCACAGAGACAGCACTAGTGAAAATTACAAATGACCTTCTAATGGCATCGGACAAAGGACTTGTCTCTGTACTTGTCTTGCTAGATCTCAGTGCTGCTTTCGACACCATTGATCATGACATCCTATTACAAAGACTGGAACATTTAATTGGCATTAAAGGAACTGCACTAAGTTGGTTTAAGTCCCATTTATCAGATCGATCTCAGTTTGTACATGTCAATGATGAGTCCTCCATGTACGCCAAAGTTAGTCACGGAGTTCCACAGGGTTCTGTACTTGGACCAATTCTATTCACCTTATATATGCTTCCCTTAGGCAATGTTATTAGAAAACACTCCATAAACTTTCATTGTTATGCAGATGATACCCAATTATATCTATCGATCAAGCCAGACGAAACAAACCAGTTAACTAAACTTCAAGCATGCCTTAAGGACATAAAAACCTGGATGACCTGCAATTTCCTGATGTTAAACTCAGACAAAACTGAAGTTATTGTACTAGGCCCTGAGCACCTCCGAAACAAATTATCTAATGATATAGTTACTTTAGATGGCATTGCCCTGGCCTCCAGCACCACCGTAAGGAATCTGGGAGTTGTCTTCGACCAGGATATGTCCTTTAACTCTCACATAAAACAAACCTCACGGACTGCCTTCTTTCATCTACGTAACATTGCGAAGATCAGACACATCCTGTGTCAAAATGATGCAGAAAAATTAGTCCATGCATTTGTTACCTCTAGACTCGATTACTGCAATTCCTTATTATCAGGCTGCTCCAATAAGTCTCTTGAGACTCTCCAGTTGATCCAGAATGCTGCAGCACGTGTACTGACTAGAACTAGAAAAAGAGATCATATTACGCCTGTATTAGCTTCTCTGCACTGGCTGCCTGTAAAATCCAGAATAGATTTTAAAATCGTCCTCCTCACCTACAAAGCGCTAAACGGTCAGGCCCCATCATATCTTAAAGAGCTCATAGTACCCTACTACCCCACTAGAGCACTGCGCTCACAGAATGCAGGGTTACTTGAGGTTCCTAGAGTCTCCAAAAGTAGAATGGGAGCCAGAGCCTTCAGCTATCAAGCTCCTCTTCTCTGGAACCAGCTCCCAGTTTCAGTCCGGGAGGCAGACACCGTCTCTACATTTAAGAGTAGGCTAAAGACTTTCCTCTTTGATAACGCTTATACTTAAGCTGCTATAGGCATAGACTGCCGGGGGACTTCCTATGACACACTGTCATAAGGAACTTCCTATGACACACTGAGCTCCCCTCTCCTTCTGTATATACTCATGTCCCATGTCCATGTTGTTACTAACTTCATTCCTTCCCGGGAGTCCTTGTGCCTCCTTGTCTCGCAGCTAACCGTGGAGCGGGGTCACACCTGGAGCGAGGTCATACCTGGAGCGGGACCACACCGGGAGCGAGGTTATACCTGGAGCATGGGCACACTTGGAGCAGGGTTTCACCTGGATCTTGGTGGTCTCCGGTATTGTGGCTGCATCTGCTGCCGCGTCGGTGCCTGCTTGACACCAACTGCTACCATCCCTAATTAACTACGTCTGTACGAGGGACTACCAATGCTAACGAGGGATTTCCAACACCTAGTGACAATGTGGCAGCCTGGAGAATAACACTTCTCAATCACTGCCAAAGACATCAAGAGCTCCCAGCAAGCATGCTGATGCTGCAGGAACCAACGCACGGGCATCGATCGCAGGGACGTCCCACACCAATTCACATGGACGTACTGAAGAGAGATGCTGGACAGTGCTGGCAGTGCTGGACAGTGCTGGCTTTCCGATAGTTGTATTATCACTCTTTCCATCCACCACTATTGGTTTTGTGTTATCAGCCCTACTTGTATTAGCTATTACAGCTGCTAGACTGCTATTGTGGCTGCTTCTATCTCTCTCTCTCTCTCTCTCTCTCTCTCTCTCACTCTATCTATCTATCCCCCCAGCCGGTCTCAGCAGATGGCCGCCCGCCCTGCGCCCGGTTCTGCTCCAGGTTTCTTCCCAGTAATCGGGGAGTTTTTCCTGGCCACAGTGCGCTTGGTGGATCCTGTTGGGTCTCTAAACTATGGTGTACGGTCATAGACCTGCTCTATATATAAAGCGTCTTGAGATAACTTCTGTTGTGATTTGACGCTATACAAAAATAAATTGATTTGATTTGATTTGATTTGACTATTATATCACTATTATAGCACTATTATAGCACTAATATATCACTATCATATCACTATTATATCACTAATATATCACTATTATAGCACTATCATAGCACTAATATATCACTATTATAGCACTAATATATCACTATTATAGCACTAATATATCATTATGATATCACTATTATATCACTATCATAGCACTAATATATCACTATTATAGCACTAATATATCACTATTATAGCACTAATATATCACTATCATATCACTAATATATCACTATCATATCACTATTATATCACTATCATATCACTAATATATCACTATTATAGCACTAATATATCATTATTATATCACTAATGTATCACTATTATAGCACTAATATATCACTATTATATCACTAAGATATCACTATTATATCACTAATATAGCAGTAATATATCACTATTATATCACTAATATAGCACTAATATAGCACTATTATATCACTAATATATCACTATTATATCACTATTATAGCACTAATATATCACTATTATAGCACTAATATATCACTATTATAGCACTAATATATCATTATTATATCACTATTATATCACTATTATATCACTATCATAGCACTAATATATCACTATTATATCACTAATATATCACTATTATAGCACTAATATATCACTATTATAGCACTAATATATCACTAATATATCACTATCGTATCACTAATATATCACTATTATAGCACTAATATATCACTAATATATCACTATTATAGCACTATTATAGCACTATCATAGCACTAATATATCACTATTATAGCACTAATATATCACTAATATATCATTATTATATCACTATTATATCACTATCATAGCACTAATATATCACTATTATAGCACTAATATATCACTATCATATCACTATTATATCACTAATATATCACTATTATAGCACTAATATATCACTATTATAGCACTAATATATCATTATTATATCACTATTATATCACTATCATAGCACTAATATATCACTATTATAGCACTAATATATCACTATTATAGCACTAATATATCACTATCATATCACTAATATATCACTATCATATCATTATTATATCACTATCATATCACTAATATATCACTAATATATCATTATTATATCACTAATGTATCACTATTATAGCACTAATATATCACTATTATATCACTAAGATATCACTATTATATCACTAATATAGCACTAATATATCACTATTATATCACTAATATAGCACTAATATAGCACTATTATATCACTAATATATCACTATTATATCACTATTATAGCACTAATATATCACTATTATAGCACTAATATATCACTATTATAGCACTAATATATCACTAATATATCACTATCGTATCACTAATATATCACTATTATAGCACTAATATATCACTAATATATCACTAATATATCACTATTATATCACTAATATATCATTATTATATCACTATCATATCACTAATGTATCACTATTATAGCACTAATATATCACTATTATATCACTATTATATCACTAATATAGCACTAATATATCACTATTATATCACTAATATAGCACTATTATATCACTAATATATCACTATTATAGCACTAATATATCACTATCATATCACTAATATATCACTATTATAGCACTAATATATCACTAATATATCATTATATCACTATCATATCACTAATGTATCACTATTATAGCACTAATATATCACTATTATATCACTATCGTATCACTAATATATCACTATTATAGCACTAATATATCACTATCATATCACTAATATATCACTAATATATCATTATTATATCACTATCATATCACTAATGTATCACTATTATAGCACTAATATATCACTATTATATCACTAAGATATCACTATTATATCACTAATATAGCACTATTATATCACTAATATAGCACTATTATATCACTAATATATCACTATTATAGCACTAATATATCACTATCATATCACTATCATAGCACTAATATATCACTATCATATCACTATCATAGCACTAATATATCACTATCATATCACTATCATAGCACTAATATATCACTATTATAGCACTAATATATCACTAATATAACACAATAATAACACAGTCCAGCTGCTGGTCTAGTTTCATGGTTTGTTTTACTTCCTGTTTTACATAAAACTCTATAAATGAAATGAAAGCGCGTCGGTCTGATGAAGACGTTTAAACTTTTACATTTCATGTGATATTAGAGAACCCTGAGAGACGGTTCCGTCCAGAACGCCTCGCTGAGCGCTGAGTTCTCCCCCCCCCTCCAGACATCATGATCTGTTGTCAGAAGGCATTGTGGGAAATGTAGGAAAGCCCAGAGTGATGATGTCATCAGTAAATACCTGCTGATGGTCGCTGGGAGGATTCGTCATCACTCAGCCTTGAAGGAGTGAAGAGTGTCTGATGTTCCAGCCGGTGATTCTTCATGAGGTGATTTAACTGTCAGCAGACGGAGGGCTGGTTCTCCTGCAGCTTTAAACACACACATATATATATATATATATATATATATATATATTTATAATATTATTATTATTATTATTATTATTATTATTATTATTATTATTTATGGACCACCTGATGGCTGCAGAAACACCAAATACAGAAACTGTGAAAAACTAATGAATGTCTCTCACGCCCAAAAGCATCCTCTGCATCATGAACTGAGTTCAACACTAAAGGAGAAACATGAAGAAGGACCAAGTCCAGGACCGAGTCCAGGATCCAGGACCGAGTCCAGGACCTGCAGCGAGTCTTTCCCTCTAGCACGGTGGAAAAACCCCAAAATAGATTCAGATTTTCACACTCTGACACAAACCGGCTGAAACTAACTTTCCCAACGGCCCTCCGTGGAAACAACCTCGTCATCATCATCATCATCATCATCATCATCATCATCATCATCATCATCATCATCTTCGTCGCTATGGAAACAAACAGTGACTGAGAGGAGGCGCAGGATGAGAGGCTGAAAGCTCAGGTTCTATGTTTGCTGTTGAAGGTGAGCAGAGTTCAGCTGTTACACAACGAACAACCACATGATGAAGATTTACTCTTTTCTTCGTCTGTCCACACCAACGTCTTCATCACTCACAACACAGCTCAGATAAAAACACTAAATTATGACTCAATTAATCCAAAAATCACAAAAACATTTAAATAAATAAACATTAGAAAAACATTTAAATGCATCATAAATTAATAGATATTAATAAATACTGAACATTTGTTTCTTAAATGCTCAAAAAAATCCAAGAATACATTTTATAATACTTTTAAGATATTAAATAATATTATATAATAATAATAAATTAAAACAATCTCAAAATAATTATAAAAACGTAAAACATAAAATGTCAGTTTTTTCTTGTTTACAATATTTAAAACTGATACTGACTATTATCAAATACAAGAAACAATTATGTAATATAATAATACAAATATAATAATCAAATAAATTAATAGACTGACATTTTTTAAAAGAAAATAAAAAAATGAAAAAGGTAAATATGATATTTATGTTTGTTTTTAAATCATAAAACAACTAAATGATCACACCCTGATATAGTTATAGTTATATAAACATGTAAAATCTAAAACATATTTTTTTTCTTGTTTAAATATTTTTAAAATTAAAATAGTTAAATCAGTTAATGTCAAATAAAAGTTAATAAAGTCAATAAAACAAGAATTCATGAAAAATAATACAATTAAGAAAATATCCCAGAAAATGTTAATATATATTTCACATGTTGTTATAATGATAAAGACTTTATAATAATAATAATAATAATAATAATAACAATAATAATAATAATCATGTAAAGTCAAAAATAAAATCTTTTAAAAAAAGATTGTAAAGAAAGATTGAGAAGAAAAGGAGAGAGAGAGAGAAACAGACTGAAGATGATGAAGATGATGAAGAGCGACCTCGGCCTCACACCTGAAACCCTGTCACCTGTCTGTCATCAGGTCGTCATGACGACGGGTTTGACTGACAGCTGGAAGATGTGAACTCGGTCACGTCTGTCAGTAGAAACCTTCCAGGTGTCAGACCAGAGACGCTGAGGGTTTCTAATAACTACTACTACTACTACTAGTACTACTACTACTACTACTACTACTACTACTACTACTACTACTAGTACTACTACTACTACTACTGCTACTACTACTACTACTACTACTACTACTACTACTAGTACTACTACTACTACTACTACTACTACTACTACTAGTACTACTACTACTACTACTGCTACTACTGCTACTAGTACTACTACTACTAGTACTACTACTACTACTACTACTGCTACTAGTACTACTACTACTACTACTACTGCTACTAGTACTACTACTACTACTACTACTACTAGTACTACTACTACTACGACTAGTACTACTACTGCTACTACTACTACTACTACTACTACTACCACTAGTACTACTGTACTACTACTACTACTGCTACTACTGCTACTACAACTACTACTACTACTACTACTACTACTAGTACTACTACTGCTACTACTGCTACTGCTACTACAACTACTACTACTACTACTAGTACTACTACTACTACTACTACTACTGTACTACTACTACTACTGCTACTACAACTACTACTACCACTGATACTACTACTGATACTACTACCACTACTACTACTACTGTTACTACTACTACTACTACTACTACAACTACAACTACTACTACTACTGATACTGATACTACTACTACCACTACTGCTACTACAACTACTACTACTACTGATACTACTACCACTACTACTACTACTGTTACTACTACTACTACTACTGCTGCTACTATTACTGATACTGATACTACTAATACTACTACTACTACCACTACTACTACTACTAGTACTACTACTACTGCTACTAGTACTACTACTACTACTACTACTACTAGTACTACTACTACTGCTACTACTACTACTGCTACTAGTACTACTACTAGTACTACTGCTAAATAAACATGTCAGTCGGTGATAGTGTAAAAAATAAGTTGATTTTATTTTAGAAAACGTGACGCAGTGACACATCGTAGTTGTAGTTCTAGTCTCTAATGAACAGCATAGAAAACACAGTAGAAACACAAACAGAGAGAATCAGCCGGGTTATTATGGGATGGACCGCCGGCGAGTCGCTGGGACACGTTGAATACAAACAAACAGAATCTAATATATAATATATAATCTATATCTAACAGAGAGATTTAACCTGCAGACCAGATCCTGCTTTAAGAAACAGACTAAGACAACTCATTACAACTCTAAATCTATTCACTGATACTTTAAATACTTTACTGATCCTCTTCTCTTCAGCTCCAAACAGAGTCCTGAACGTCTTCTATCACTCCTGAAACAACCTACGGCTACACGTTCTACACATCCGTCAACACTCCAGCATACGTTGAGAAATGTAAACATTGGTGTTCGATCAGCAGCTGATCGGTGGATTAATGATCCGAGTGGTCGTCGTGGTCGTCGTCAAGGGCTCCGAGAGTCTACGCATCAGATCCCAGAGCAGCTAACGGAGCGGCGAAGGCACTGACGGGGACGAGCGCAGGGAACCACACCGACGACAGGAAGTAACCGTCACCACCGGTGACAGGAAGTAACCGTCACCACCGGTGACAGGAAGTAACCATCACCACCAGTGACAGGAAGTAACCGTCACCACCGGTGACAGGAAGTAACCATCACCACCAGTGACAGGAAGTTGGCTGGGACGCCAACAGAAGTCGTTGAGTTGAAGTTATAGACGATGAAGAGTAAGACAGGAAGTCGGCGTTGGACGAGTAAGACAGGAAGTCAGCGGTGGACGTGAAGCAGACTGAAGTGTTACAGACAGACAACACAGTATTTACAGGAGGAGGTGAAAGAGGTCAGGTGACCGTCCAGAGGTCAAAGTTCAGTTCAGAAGACCAGGAAAGAGTCCTTTCAGAATAAACCTCCGGTCACCTTTACCTCCAGGGGGAGTGGATGAGCAGTGGCGAGGCGACGAAGACCAACTGATGAAGGCAGGTTTCTGTGGAGACCTGGAGGTCGGCGGTTCAGGATCGGCTACGTGTTGGAGCTTCCTGTCCTGTCCAGGAATCTGAACCACAGAAGAAGAACAAACTGGATCAGGTTCTGGTCCAAACCAGCGAGTATAAATGGACCTCGCTCGCTCAGGTGACTAAAACGTGACGACTAAATCACAACTTTACACTTATGAAAACACTCACAATTGAGTCTGTCGCACAAAGTCTGCAAAGTGTTGATCTCTGGCGCACAACTCGATGATCCTCAGACGCTCCTGGATCTCCTGCCGAGAGGTCAGAGGTCAGAGGTCAGAAAACATGTTTACCCGACAGTCAGGCTGTTAATCAGTTGTAGACTGAAGAGGAAAGACCTGCTGCTGAGACACAACAACACTCGATCGTCTCATTTATCTCAACACTTCCTGTTGCAGGTTTCACAAATGCTGCCTCGATCAGTCGTTTATTCTGTGACTTTGGTGAAACCAGACTAACCCTTTAAAACACCAAAGTCACTCAATAAAACAAACTAACCTGATGGATGCAGCGGTAGACCAGTCCTTGTTCTGAGAGGTTAAATTACTAGTTTTGTGAATGGAGTCTGGTGGATTTGAAGAGAGCGACACTTAGGCTGATATATATGTTTATAGGTGTCCACAGCAGGACATTGGTATGCTCCATCTACTGTCGTAAAACACTGACTACGGACAAATAAAAACACCTGAACTATCCCTTTAAGGGTTCAGGGTTCTTTCCTACTGTACAGTAGAGAGGTCTCTGCTCTTTTATAGTTACGGCGTCCCACAAGGCTCAATTTTGGGGCTACTTCTATTTATATTGTGATTATTTGGACATAATATTAAAATCCACCTCTACGCTGATGACACTCCGCTGTACGGAGGACAGTTCTCGTACCTCCTGGGTGAGCGTGGTGTTCTGGCAGATGTGTTGTATCTCGAGAGCCCTGTCGAGGTCTCTGGAGCCGCCGGCGCCGGTATGGCTGCTGTAGTGGGGCGCGTTGTCGTCATTGTAGCGCCGGTAGTACTGGGCGGTGACCTGGTCACTCTCAAACGTGGGGTCCAACTTGGTGGCGCGCTCCAGCGTCGGCGGACTGTTTCCCCGTCTGGAAGGAAAATACGTTTAGAATATCTGGACAAACTACTGGATCAGATCAGGTAAACAGTCAGATGGTGCCGTCACCTACCGTAGCGGGTCCTCGCTGTCCTCCCCGTCGTACTGCTCTCGCAGCGTCCGTGCCAGGAAGAAGATGATGCCGGCCGCCACCAGGAGGAAGCCGGCCACCGAGGCGATGGCGATGCCAACCACCAGTGGCTCGGAGACGTACTCCTCGCAGTGCTCACCGCGATACCACCAGTTCTCTCCGACCCGACACCTGCAGCAAAGGTTCCCACAGTTACCGCCAAGAACAACCGTTGTTTGTTCTGGCTGTTCAACCACTTTTAGGTTTTAAATGTTTAAACTTAAAGACCAGAATAAAGTTCAAAATTAAGTTTATTTTGTGTCTTATAAAACCGTCTCCGACCTGCAGATGGCGCCCTTGTCGGGGATGACGTCACATTTGCCGTCATTGAGGCAGAAGTCGGGCTGCACCTCGCAGACGCTCTGACATGGCAGGCCGTCCACGCTCAGGTAGCCGGCGGCGCACACGCACTCGGCCTCACCGGACCACCTGTTGACCTGACACCTGGAGAAGTCGTTACAGTCCTGGAACTTACAGGGGTCGGCCCGGTCACCTGAGGAGGACGAGGAGGCAACCACAAAAGAAGAAGAAGACGGTTTAGTCAAACCTGCAGTTAAGGATCTGAATGGTTTTCAGACTTTGGTACTAAACCTGGGACCAGACCCCAGGACAGACCCAGGGACCAGACCTCGGGTCTGACCCTGGGACCAGACCTCGGGTCTAGCCCTGGGACCAGACCTCGGGTCAGACCCTGGAAACACCTTCAACAAACTCTCCTAATGACTTCATGCTAAGTCCAGATCCAGGACCAGAACCACGGCCTCTGCAGGACCCGCTACGGTGACCGCGGTAAAGGTGCCTTCAGGACTAAAGTGATTATCAGATGACCACGGTGACTCACTGGCTGTCAGGAGCTCCTCTGATTGGCTCAGACGGATTAAAGAGCTGCAGCTCAGCAGAGATGGAAGTGACAGTAAATCACTGAACCCCCCCTCACAATAAAATACACACAACAAGTACAAGTATGTCAGTAATATCAGTAAAACGTAAAGTACGTGCTAGTATAAACTGGTTGGGAGTTTAATTTAATAAATAAATAAAGAATCAGATTTTATAAACTCTTCAAATCTTAATTAGTAAAGTCAGTAAAGCTGTCAGATAAATGTAGTGGAGTACAAGTAGAAAGAAGTACAAGTACTTCACATGTGTACTTGGTTGTACTCAGACAGATAAGAGATATGAGTCAGTGTTGTTCTGCTGCTCACGTTCCTCTCAGACAGATTATCTCAGGTATTACATCTTATAGTCCTGACAGGAGAGCTAACCAGGATTCACCTCATGAACCGCTTCTGAACACAAACACCCTCTGAAGGTACAAGTACACAATGTAGTACTCCTAGTAGTATTCATCCAGAACATGTAGTATGAGTAAATACAACTAGTTCTCTTAAATCACTCATATGTGGTACTAATAACAAGTAGTTAACCCAGGACCCAACAAGACCCAACAAGACCCTCTAAGGGGGTCCAGGGGTTTCAGGTACTTGTACTTTACTTGAGTATTTACATTTTATGTAACTTTATACTTCTACTCATCTCAGAGGTAAACATTCTACTTTTTACTTCACTACAATTATCTGACAATATTAGTTACTAGTTACTTTGCAGATACTCCGGGACCAGACCTTGGGACCAGACCCCGGGACTAGACCTCGGGACCAGACCCCGGGACCAGACCTCAGGACCAGACCCCGGGACCAGACCCCGGGACCAGACCCCGGGACTGACCCCGAGACCAGACCCCGGGACCAGACCTCGAGACCAGACCTCGGGACCAGACCTCGGGACTGACCCCGGGACCAGACCTCGGGACCAGACTCCGGGACCAGACCCCGGGACCAGACCCCGGGACCAGACCTCGGGACCAGACCTCGGGACTGACCCCGGGACCAGACCTCGGGACCAGACCTCGGGACCAGACCTCGGGACTGACCCCGGGACCAGACCTCGGGACCAGACCCCGGGACCAGACCCCGGGACCAGACCTCGGGACCAGACCTCTGGACTGACCCCGGGAACAGACCTCGGGACCAGACCTCGGGACTGACCCCGGGACCAGACCTCGGGACTGACCTCGGGATTGACCTCGGGACCTGACCTCGGGACCAGACCTCGGGATTGATCCCGGGACCAGACATCGGGACCAGACCCCGGGTCTGACCCCAGGACTGACCCTGGGACCAGACCCCGGGATCAGACCTCGGGACCAGACCTCGGGATTGATCCCGGGACCAGACATCGGGACCAGACCCCGGGACCAGACCCCGGGACCAGACATCGAACTGACCGACTTCAGTCCTACCTGACTCGACGTCCAGCGAGTGCTTGTCAATGGACAGGTTCATGGTCTGGTAAGCGGTGTTGGCGAAGTCCTCCAGGATGAGGTAGACCACGTTGTCGACCCCTCTGGGAACTGGCTTACCGAACCTCATCCTGCTGTTCACCACGATGCTGCCGTTCCTGAAGTTGAGGATCTCCAGGTTCTGGAAGTTGTTCAGGTTGGTCTGAAGGTACGGGACCAGCTGCAAGGTGAAGACGAAGACACACGTGAAGAACGTAACACAAGAATCTAGAAGGTTTTATTCTCCAGAGTCTTTGAGTTCTCACCAGTTCTAGGAAGCGTTGCTCCAAGGCCTTGTACTCAGGGGAGCTCTTGTTGAAGAGGTCCAAGGAGAATGCCATGTTGGTCACCCTGAGCCTGAAGAACACCGTCAGGGCCTTGCCGGGTCGGGTCGGCAATGCGAAGGCGTCCAGGTCTGAACCCTGAGCCCCACTGTAGAAGCCGCTGCTGTCACCTTCAACTGCCACACCGCCATACGGGAACACATCGAAGCTGACGTCGATGCTCGGCACCTCAGAAAAATCTAAGGGTTGCATCTCGGTCGCGGCGGGGGTGATGTTGTTGACTTCCTGAAGCAAGGAAGTTTGGAGGGTAACACTACCTGATTCACTCTCTGAAGCATTCGTCAAGGTGGTTAACAAGTCTCCTGGCGATGCTTCTACGGCATCCGTTGAAGCACCTTCTGTTTTGTCCACAACCACCACCGATGGCTTCAAATGAGGAACAGCTGAAGTCGGATTCATTGGAACTTCGTCAACGTCTTCATGGTTCATGTGCTCATGGTCAACCGGTTCCTCGTCATCCGGCGCCGAATCCGACACTCGAGTGAATGGTGATTCCTTCTCAGGCGAGAGAGCGATGCTTCTGCTGTGGTCTGGACTTACAGAAGAAGTGAGGACCGGAGCGGCAGTCGTCGTGGTGACAACCATGACTTCATCCACAACCAGATCCTCGTCTTGGATACCAACCGCCAGCGTCGTCGTTATCATAGGATCGGTGACGCCGATGATGTGTTGCTCATCTAAAATTTCTACCTCATCGTGGTCTTCGGTTTCTGGCGGCAGCAATTTAGGATTTTCCGTGAATATCTTAAGTTCTGGCGATTCTACGGTGATCGTATCAAGGCTGGATTCTTTGACTGTGACTGCCTGGACTTCTACAAACGTAGGTGACGCTTCGGTAGAGGAAGTGTCAGTGTCAGGGACTTCAGGTGCTTCAGGCGCAACAATAACTTCAACCTCCTCCTTCTCGGGTACATATTCTTCTGATTCAGACCCAACGGTAGCCACTGGAAGCTCTATTGCTGCATCAGTAGTTACTTCCACATCTTCAGCGGTTTCTGGAAGCCTGACTGCGGAATCAGTTGGCCCTGCAAAAACAGGGGCCTCGCGAGTCCTAGCTTCAGGTTCAGGAGGATCTGTGACTGGCGCCGTGAGGGTATGTGGTCCGGTCAAGGAGTCATCGTCATAGATGCCGGATGCCTCCACTGTTTGCACTGAAAGTTCAACAGTCAAGGTTCTTTCGGGCGAGAATACAGGTGCTCCGGTGGTGGTTGAGTAACGAGGGTCTGTACTGATGTGCTGCGTAACTAAAACCTGGTCCAAGAAAGGTTCCTCAATGCCTCCATCCAGCACTGATTTTTCAAAAGCAGGAACTGTTGTTGTCTGCAAAGGGGAAGCATTGGTGAACTCCATCGCAATTACGTCCTCTTTGTCAGTGGTTGGCGACTCAACGGTGAAAGCCTCCTCGTCTTCATCTTCGTCCTCGGTCTCCTCCAGGTCAGGCGGCGGTAGCACCTCCAGGCTGCCGTCCCCTTCCTCGTAGAAGCTAGTCTCGTAAGAGGATGTCGCCGGCTGCCAGGCCCAGAGATCGTCACCCTGGCCGTCTCCAGAGAAACCAGAGCCAGATCCTCCGTCCAGCGTGGCCTCAGAGCCTGTTTGTGGTTTCACCGGCGGTGGAGGGGCGACGGCTGCAGAGGAGCCTCCGGGACCAACCGCAAGGTCCTCTCGGGGGTCGTCACCGGCGGCAGGAGCATTACTTTCAAGGAATCCCTCATCTTCAATATCTGTAAGCCAGAAAAGCACACGGAGAGTTTTTATGAAAAGGTGTTAAGTGGACTTTGAGTTCCATCATCGGTCAAGTCAGTTAGTCTCTGATTGGGTTGACCATCTTTAATGAACGTTAGCTCACTCTCTCTCCCGATGGTCTTCTTGGGGAAATCGGCGGCGGGTGTCGGAATCGTGATGTCGTCGAACATGAAGACGTCGTTCTCGCTCACCACCTCAACCTGGGGGACTTTCCACTCGTCGAAGGGGTCGAACAGGAAGTCGTCTTTGTTGAGGAAGATGTTGCTTTCCACCTCGTGGATCGGAGCGTCGGGAGGCTTCTCTGCAGCGAGGATGTTATCCTGAAAGAAGAAGGTTTATTGATGTTTATATGAAGGTGTCTTTAATTCTGTGATCGGTTTCTTCTTCTGGTTCAGTTGAACTCACCATGTTGTCGAAGGCGTCGGACGGTCGGATCGTAGGTTTCACAATCGGTAACAAGTTCTCCGCTGCAGAAAAGAGTCAGTAATTACTTCCTGTATTCTTCGATCTGGGATCAAATACACTTTAAAAAGACTAAAGTTCTCTTTGATCGGCTGATCCAACTGGAACCTTTAACACCATCATCATTTGAAACTTTAAAATACCTCATATTTCTCCTTTTCGGTTTAAAATTAACTTACGTCCTGAAAATACTATTCTATCAAAAACTGGACTTTTCTTTGCAGTACCAAAGGAGCAATACATCTGTATGAATGAGTTGAAATATAAGTTGTAACAAGCGACTAAATGTTGTGTGAATGCAACGTGGTACCGTTCTCCAGCCGCAGAGCGTCCGTCTGCATCGCCAGGCTGCTGTTGCTCAGCAAGTTGTCCTTGTGCAGAGCCTCAGTGATGTAGTTGCGGAAGTCGGTGATGGTGTAGACGACGGTGGGCTGCTCGGCGGCTCCGGGGTAGTTCTTTTCCACCAGGTTGTTCTGCAGAGAGATGAAGTCCAGCGTGTCGTTGGCGATGCCGCTGCTGCTGTCCACCTCCAGGGTGATGGCGTAGTGGACCAGAACCACCAGACCCCTGAGAGGGAACAAGACCAGTTTAAACCAGCGGGATACCTATGGGTCTGAGAAGTGAAGCCAATGATGAAGTGCCTTAAACCTGCATTCTTTCTAATGGTGGTAAGATGGTGACGGCCAAAAACCTAAACGACAAAAAACAAAAACCAAGATGACAATGCCGAAAACCAAGATGACAACGCCGAAAACCAAGATGGTGACGGCCAAAAATCTAAACGACAACGCAAAATTCAAGATGACAACGCCAAAAACCAAGATGACAACGCCGAAAACCAAGATGACAACGCCGAAAACCAAGATGACAACGCCGAAAACCAAGATGGTGACGGCCAAAAATCTAAACGACAACGCAAAATTCAAGATGACAACGCCAAAAACCAAGATGACAACGCCAAAAACCTAAACGACAATGCCAAAAACCAAGATGACAATGCCAGAAACCAAGATGGCGATGACCAAAAACCAAGATGGCGACGACCAAAAACCAAGATAGCAACGGGTAAAAACCAAGATGACAACGCCAAAAACCAATATGGAGAAGGCTAAAAGGCTTCAAAACATCAGTCCACAAAGCAGTGGATGACATCACGGTGACTACGTCCACTTCTTCGGTCTACGGTTTAAACTGAGATGTGTTAGCATTTAGCTCAGAGCGGCGCCCCCCCATCACAGTATTTTATTGTTGTCGGGGTCCAGGTGACCTCCTTTACCCTGCAAACATCTAACCTGACATCACGGCCATCCCATAATCTGACATCTGTTCATCTGTTCACATCTTCCTGACCTCATTTAACGACCATATCTCCTTTCAGCTCGCTGCTTTCTACTACAGCAGAGATCAGGTGAGTTAAAGAGTCTCTCTGGAGGTCGGGGGGGGGGGGGGTGGCGAGGTCGTCGTAAACCTCAACGGTAATCTGGCGGCGGCTGCAGGTGGCCAGCAAGCGACTTATCCCACTTAAGAGCTGATTGACTATTGTTAAGGGCATTAAGTATTAGAGCTCTTATTTACTTCAACACAAACACAGAATCCAGGTCGGATAAACTACAATAATAAAGGTAATAATAGAGATGATAAAGGTAATAAAGGTAATAATAGAGATGATAAAGGTAATAATAGAGATAATAAAGGCAATAATAGAGGTAATAAAGGTAATAATAGAGGTAATAAAGGTAATAATAGAGGTAATAAAGGTAATAATAGAGGTAATAATAGAGATGATAAAGGTAATAATAGAGATGATAAAGGTAATAATAGAGGTAATAAAGGTTTAACATGTGGAGATAAAGTAAGTATCAAGTGAATAAAAGAGTAAAGTAGGTTAAACTCACCGCTCCAGGTCCTTCTGAGGTCTGACAACACAAACACAACATCACATAAACACATGAAATAAAGTCTCAGTTTACCATCCATTAAAATACATATGAATATAAATATACATATAAATATAAAAATAAAAATACAAATAAATATAATTATAAATATAAATATAAATATAATTATAAATATAAATATAATTATAAATATAATTATAAATATAAATATAATTATAAATATAAATATAAATATAAATATAAATATAATATTTACCTGAACTCGACCACGTAGACACTCTTGAAGCCCGGCAGCCTGTCGAAGGCGTCTTCGATCTGAATGTTAAAGAGAAGAAAGAATGACTCAAATCAAGTCCTCTCTACTAACACCTGGGATTAAAGGGTTAAAGGTTAGGGGGTTAAAGGTTAGGGTTAAAGGTTAAAGGTTAAAGGTTAGGGGTTTAGGGTTAAAGTCCTCTCTACTAAAACATGTTATTTTGTTTTATTTTCACATATTCTATAACTTCATGAGCAACAGAAACCTACTGAGACATCTGGTTCACATGTTTTTACTAATCATTGTTCGTATATTTGTCAGTAATAATCTTTGGGATATTTTTTGTGTATTTGTTTTAGATGTGTCTGAATGTTTTTCATGTCTGAATGTTTTTCATGTCTGAATGTTTTTCATGTCTGAATGTTTTTCATGTCTGAATGTTTTTCATGCTTGTAGTTTGTAGTTTGCAGAAAGTCGCCTTTACAACGAGATATTATTTAGTTTAGTTTAATGAAGTTTACTGAAGTTAATCTTCAGATATTCGTCCCGTCTGTCTCTACTGTCTCTACTGTCCCGTCTGTCTGAAAGGTAAAAAGACTCTACAGTGTCTCTACTGTCTCTACTGTCTCTCTGCTGTCTCTACTCTGTCTCTACTGTCTCTCTACTGTCTCTACTGTCTCTCTGCTGTCTCTACTGTCTCTCTACTGTCTCTCTGCTGTCTCTACTGTCTCTACTGTCTCTACTGTCCCGTCTATCTGAAAGGTAAAAAGACTCTACAGTGTCTCTACTGTCTCTCAGCTGTCTCTACTCTGTCTCTACTGTCTCTCTACTGTCTCTGCTGTCTCTACTGTCTCTCTGCTGTCTCTACTGTCTCTCTACTGTCTCTCTACTGTCTCTACTGTCTCTCTGCTGTCTCTACTGTCTCTCTACTGTCTCTGCTGTCTCTACTGTCTCTACTCTGTCTCTACTGTCTCTCTGCTGTCTCTCTACTGTCTCTGCTGTCTCTGCTGTCTCTACTGTCTCTACTGTCTCTCTGCTGTCTGAGCCCCGTCATATTCCCTTATTAATGACGCCGCCATTGGAGCCATAAACTGGCCTCCCAGCGTCATGGCGGTGGCTCGGAGCCCGAAGGCGTCTCGGCGGAGCGGGAATACCGGAGGAGGCGACCTCGGCTTTCCTGGCACGCCGTGTTTTTTCCAACATGAGTCACTGTGCTCGTTTTGTGAGAGGAGGTTTCCAGCTCCGCTGGTTCTGCCTCTGGCTCGGCTCGTATGTACATCTATAGATTCTGGCAGCCTCCAGGAAACTGGAGCTTTACAGCGTCAAGACGCTTAGAGCGAGGAGGTCTTTAAACCGGAGCCAGAGTCCTGAAGACCTGAAACCCTGAAGACCTGAAGACCTGAAACCCTGAAGATCTGAAACCTTGAAGACCTGAAACCCTGAAGACCTGAAGAGCTGAAACCCTGAAGACCTGAAGACCTGAAACCCTGAAGACCTGAAGATCTGAAACCCTGAAGACCTGAAACCCTGAAGACCTGAAGACCTGAAACCCTGAAGACCTGAAACCCTGAAGACCTGAAACCCTGAAGACCTGAAGACCTGAAATCCTGAAGACCTGAAACCCTGAAACCCTGAAGACCTGAAGATCTGAAACCCTGAAGACCTGAAGACCTGAAACCCTGAGTCTGCAGTTTGTAGGAAACCACCAGCGAGTAATGAGTTCATTCTGGACGTCAGAGAGATGACTGGCTGATGGATCGACCCACATACTACTACTATACTACTATTATACTCCATATATACCAACATATTACTACTATACTACTACTATACTCCATATATACCCACATACTACTACTATACTACTACTATACTACCACTATACTCCATATATACTACACTCTCTCCTCTAGATCTTCTATATGTTGACAAAGACCTGCTGGCATTGTAGATTTACACAGTGGTTCTCAAAGTGGGGTCCGGGGACCCTCAGGGGTCTGTGGCGACGTTGTTATACGCAATGTTGTTGTACGCGACGTCGTTGTTGTTCGCGACGTTGTTGTACGCGACTTTGTTGTACGCGACCTTGTTGTACGCGACCTTGTTGTACACAACGTTGTTGTTGTACGCAACGTTGTTGTACGCGACGTTGTACACAACGTTGTTGTACGCGACGTTGTTGTACGCGACGTTGTTATACGCAACGTTGTTGTACGCAACGTTGTTTTACGCAACGTTGTTGTACGCAACATTCTTTTAGAAACCTTCGGTAGTAAAGATGTTCGTACCCGGCGGGTGAAGTGTTTGGCGAGCTGCTGGTACTGGAAGCTGCTCGGGTCTCTCAGAGCATCGTTGTAGGTTTCTGCTCTCAGCTTGATGCTCAGCTCCACCACCTGGACCTTCGGAGTCTTCGAGGGCCACAGCAGCGTCTCGTCGATCTCGTTACCGATCTGAACGTACAAGAAAACACAAGTTTAGGGGTTGGTACATCGTATCGGGATCCTATAACTAAACTAGATTCACTTACAGCGTTCTCCTCCTCGAACCCAAAGTCGTTATTTCCCAGGAAGTTGTCCTCTAAGTCATCCGGCCTCTCTGTTGGGTGGGGGAAGTTGCCGTTGTTGTACTCCGGTACATACTTGGTTGTAACCCCTAAAGTGACATCCACAGCAGAAGCCTGCGTCATTTCTGGGGTGACTTCGGCAAAAGACTCGGAGGTGACCTCTACTGGAGCCTCCGTCATGGTTTCTTCTGCTTTAACATCTGGGGAGGTACCCTCAACTTCCTCTGGGACAACCTGGTCCTCACTTGGTCCAGGTGCAACCTCCAGAACCGGCTCGTCGGGAACCCCTGAGGTCGTCTCTGGACGGGCAAGAGTCACAATTTCTGGAGAGGTTTCACTCGGAGCCTCTGGGACTATTTCTTTCTCAGGGAAAGATTCTGGAGCTTCACTTGCAGCCTCAACCACCGGTGTAGTAGTCTTCCTGGTGGGTTCTGGTGGTACTTCTGCCTCAGGCCCTCCTGGAGGTTCCCCGGTTACCTCTGGTTCAGGAGTGTCCTCCACGTCGTCTTCTGGGACGACAACGATATCTGGAGTGATCTCTTCATCAAACTCTGGTGGCGTTGCATCAACAGTGTCTGGGACGACTTCCTCGGCAACACTAACCTCCTCTGGTTCCTCAGAACCCGCTTCGTCTCGATCCTCCAATGGTTCCCCTCCGGCTGCTTCTTGTGAGATATCTACGGATTTTATGGCAAGATCCATTTTATCCTCATCAGTTACTACTTCAGGTTCCGCTTCTTGTGCAGTTCCTCCTGTAGGTTCCTGCTCCTCTGCAATTTCTTCTACGAGTTCTGTTTCTTCAATAGGTTCCACAACTTGGGCTGGTTCTGCTGCAGGTTCCTTCTCCTCTGCAATTTCTTCTACCAGTTTTGCTTCTCTGGTGGGTTCTGTTTCTTCAACAGGTTCCACGACTTGGGCTGGTCCTCCTGTAGGTTCCTTCTCCTCTGCAATTTCTTGTACGAGTTCTGTTTCTTCAACAGGTTCCACGACTTGGGCTGGTCCTCCTGTAGGTTCCTTCTCCTCTGCAATTTCTTGTACGAATTCTGTTTCTTCAACAGGTTCCACGACTTGGGCTGGTTCTCCTGTGGGTTCCGTCTCCTTTGCAATTCCTTCTACGAGTTCTGTTTCTTCTATAGGTTCCACTACTTGTGCTGGTTCTTCTGTGGGTTCCGTTTCCTCTGCAATTTCTTGTACGGGTTCTGCTTCTTGTGCTGGTTCTTCTATGAGTTCTGTTTCTTCTACAGGTTCCACTACTTGTGTTGGTTCTCCTGTGGGTTCTTTCTCCTCTGCAATTTCTTCTACAAGTTCTGCTTCTTGCGTTGGTTCCACTACTTGTGGTGGTTCTCCTGTGGGTTCCTTCTCCTCTGCAATTTCTTCTACAAGTTCTGCTTCTTGCGTTGGTTCCACTACTTGTGCTGGTTCTCCTTTGGGTTCCTTCTCCTCTGCAATTTCTTCTACTAGTTCTGCTTCTTTTACTGGTTCTTTGGTGGGTTCTGTCTCTTCTGCTGTCTCTTCTACAGGTTCCACAACTTGTGCTGGTTCTCTTGTGGGTTTTGTCGCTTCAGCAGGTTCTGCTTCCTTTGCAGCACCTCCTGTAGGTTCTACTACTTCTACAGATTCTTGAACAGGTTCTGGTTCTTGTACAGTTTTTACTATAGGTTCTGCTTCTTTTGCAGCATCCCCTGAAGGTTCTACTGTTTCTACAGTTTCTTGAACAGGTTCTGGTTCTTGCACTTTTTCTTCTGTAGGTTCTGCTTCTTTTGCAGCACCTCCTGTAGGTTTTACTATTTCTACAGTTTCTTCTGTAGGTTCTGCTTCTTTTGCAGTACCTCCTGTAGGTTCTACTACTTCTTCAGTTTCTTGAACAGGTTCTGGTTCTTGCACAGTTTCTTCTGTAGGTTCTGCTTCTTTTGTGGCACCTCCTGTAGGTTCTACTATTTCCACAGTTTCTTCTGTAGGTTCTGCTTCTTTTGCAGCACCTCTTGTAGGTTCTACTACTTCTTCAGTTTCTTGAACAGGTTCTGGTTCTTGCACAGTTTCTCCTGTAGGTTCTACTACAGGTTCTGCTTCTTTTGCAGCATCTCCTGTAGGTTCTACTTCTTCAGTTTCTTGAACAGGTTCTGCTTCAGGTTCTGCTTCTTTTGCAGCATCTCCTGTAGGTTCTACTACTTCTTCAGTTTCTTGAACAGGTTCTGGTTCTTGCACAGTTTCTCCTGTAGGTTCTACTACAGGTTCTGCTTCTTTTGCAGCATCTCCTGTAGGTTCTACTTCTTTAGTTTCTTGAACAGGTTCTGCTTCTTGTGCAAATTCAATAACACCTGTTCCTTCTTTCACTACAGGTTCTGTGGGTTCCTCTGGTGTTTCTTCACCTTCAATTGTTCCTTCTCCTACTGTCTCTACTGGCCGTTCTTCAATGATTGCTGTTTCTATTGTAGCTTCAGCTGGTTCTTCTTCTACTGTGACACGTACCGAAGGTTCTACTGTATCCTGTACGGTAACGGTTGCCTCCACTGTAGTGTTTGGTGGAACCTCCTCAGTGTCATCGGAGGTGTCTTCATCCTGGTCATCTTGTAAGATCACTACGGCTGGCTCGGTCAGGGTTGGTTTGCCGCCTGGCGCTTTACTAACTTCTACTGCTATCTCGTCTGTTGTGGTCCGGACGGACGACTGGGAAGGAACCGAGACAGATTCTTGTTCTGGGATCCGGTCGGAGGTCTGGGAAGGAACAGAGACAGATTCTTGTTCTGGAGTCACTTTAATAAATACTTCTGCTTCTTCTTCTGGATCTGTTATCAAAAATACAGTTGGAGTTGCATCGGTGCTGACCTGAACTTCTACAGCGGCCTCTGAAGGATGTTCTACAGGTGGTTTCAGTATGTCATCTTCAGGTTCCTCAGGAATTGCCACCTCAACTAATTCTGGTGCATCTGGTACAGTTTCCTCAACCTCATCAGTCAAGGCTTCGTCTGGGGTGAAATCCAAAGAACTATCTGGAGCTTCTTGAACTTCTGGGCCCACAACGACGTTGGAGGTTATCTCAGGTGTCTGCTCGGGTAGGCCTTCTGACGGAGCCAGGGCCCCGGGCTCCGAGGGTACTTCCTGTCCTAATTCTTCCAGTGTGGCCGGTACCGTAGTGGGTTTTGTGTAAAACCCAACAGTAGCTTCTGTGGGGACCACTTCAGCCATGATCTCTGAGGGTGGCTCCTCACCTTCTGGGGTGACATCAGGTACATCCACATCTTCCACTACATCCTCCTCTTCTGTTGGGTCTTCCTCAACAATCCCAGCAAAGGGCTTGTGGGTAACAGAGTCAGCGACCTCCACCTCTACCGTATCCTCCGCAATGTCCTCAACGTCCTGGACGTCTTCAGTGTCTTCTGGCATGGCAGCGATCGCAGGCTCAGAGGTCCTGGTTCTGGATGTTGCAGCGTCTTGAACCGACCATTTGGTTGCAGAAGGTGGAGCGGTCCAAGCAGTGAACTCGAAGCCCGGTGGAAGGTCATCGTGGTCAGCTGTGTCCGAGCCGATGAAGATGACGTCTGTAAAATGACAATATAGATATAAATTAGGACGATGGGAAGAGAGTTGTCCTGACTCTGCTTCTACGACACTTTGACATTACTTAAAAGTGTTGAATCTGTTTCAGAGTCAGGTGACCTTTGGTTCCTCGTTGGCGCCGATACAAACCAGTCCAACCCCTTTCAGCTGTGATCTCACTAACCCTGATACCTGTCCAGCAGTAACCCTCCACTGACCAGCCTGCTGCTGCCTGTAAATAGGCTTACAGGTCTATTCTGGGACCGGACCGTGTGACGGGAATCTGGAGCTGAGGTGGGTGTAAGCTGGAGACAGACTTCTAAACCTGGACGGACCTTTAGGGTGGTTGTTTTCCACCGAGAGGTCAGCGGAGACTTTCTACGGGTCACCAGTAAGACGCCGTTAACCAGCTGCTGCTCCGATACCTCCAGACTCAACTTTTACTGTTCTGGCTCCAGTCCAGGTTCTGGCTCTAGTCCAGGTTCTGGCTCTGGTCCAGGTTCTGGCTCTAGTTTAGGTTCTGGCTCCAGTCCAGGTTCTGGCTCTAGTCCAGGTTCTGGCTCTAGTCCAGGTTCTGGCTCTAGTTTAGGTTCATATATATATATATATATATATATATATATTTATATGCAATGAATGAATGAATGAATCTAGTGATGCACCGATACCAGTATCGGGTCCGATACTGTGCTCATGAACTCGCAAAACGTCTCCGATACCCCTTTACGGCAGCGTGACGTTAACCTCTCGTCACCGTCTTTCGGGTCCTCATGCTCCACCCCCCCGACAGTGCAGCCGAGACGGGCCGGTGGTGCACCCGACCCCGCTTGGCCGGGATCCCACCTCAGTTTGTGCTGGCCCTCACTTTCATTGCTCCACGGGGTTTTGCTGTCACCCTCTGACTCACGCGTGCGTTAGACTCCTTGGTCCGTGTTTCAAGACGGGTCGGGTGGGTTGCCGACATCGCTGCAGACCTCTGGAGCCTTTTACGTGGGCCGAGCCCCGATCTGTAAGTACTTGTACTCGGTCTGAAAAAAGTGGTATTGGTGCATCCCTAAATGAATGAGTGAATGAGTGTGTGAATGAATGAGTGAATGAGTGAATGAGTGAATGAATGAATGAGTGAGTGAATGCTTGGTGTGTGTTCACTGTGTTAATCAGAGCTCGGGGAGGTCAGCCCCAGGTGAGTGTTTATTTATTTACCTGCTGGTCTCAGTGATCCGGCCGTCTGGACGCTGGACGTTGATTCAGAGCTGCAGGACAAAGAGACAGAAAACAAGAGGACAGTTAGACACCAACACCGTCTCTGTCAAACTGAGACAGAATACATCTAGAATATAGAGCAGAAGCAGATGTTTAAAGCAGATGTTTAAAGCAGATGTTTAAAGGGGAGTTTTCACCTATTTTAAGATGTTTAACATCTGTGAGGTCTTAAAATAGTTGGTGTTCCCCTTAACATTCATTAAAGAGCAGCACGGCCGGGCCGCAGCAGCACGGCCGGGCCGCCGCAGCACACACAGCTTTTTAGGGTTATTAAAGTAGTCCAGGTGTTCTTAACGTAGTCCAGGTGTTTAGGGTTATTAAAGTAGTCCAGGTGTTCGTAACATAGTCCAGGTGTTTAGGGTTATTAAAGTAGCCCAGGTGTTCTTAATGTAGTCCAGGTGTTTAGGGTTATTAAAGTAGTCCAGGTGTTCGTAACGTAGTCCAGGTGTTTAGGGTTATTAAAGTAGCCCAGGTGTTCTTAACGTAGTCCAGGTGTTTAGGGTTATTAAAGTAGTCCAGGTGTTCGTAACGTAGTCCAGGTGTTTAGGGTTATTAAAGTAGCCCAAGTGTTCTTAACGTAGTCCAGGTGTTTAGGGTTATTAAAGTAGTCCAGGTGTTTAGGGTTATTAAAGTAGTCCAGGTGTTCGTAACGTAGTCCAGGTGTTTAGGGTTATTAAAGTAGTCCAGGTGTTCGTAACGTAGTCCAGGTGTTTAGGGTTATTAAAGTAGCCCAGGTGTTCTTAACGTAGTGCAGGTGTTTAGGGTTATTAAAGTAGTCCAGGTGTTCGTAACGTAGTCCAGGTGTTTAGGGTTATTAAAGTAGTCCAGGTGTTCGTAACGTAGTCCAGGTGTTTAGGGTTATTAAAGTAGTCCAGGTGTTCGTAACGTAGTCCAGGTGTTTAGGGTTATTAAAGTAGTCCAGGTGTTCTTAAAGTAGCCCAGTTTAAAGCTAGACAGGTGTTTAGGTGGCCTACCTGCATGGAGGAGGACCTGGTGTGATGGTTACACTGCAGCAGGTGATGAAACACAGCACAGGTGTCAATACACAACCACGTTCACATTCACACCTTTCATTAATAACCTGGTCTGGTTCCACCACCAGATCAGGTGACTCATAAACTCACCTGTTCATCGCCGCCGCCGCCAGAGCAACCCTCTGAAACAAAGACACACATCATCACTTTATATTTAGTAGTACTATATATAGTACTGTGTGTAACGTGCAGTAGTGAAGTACCTGGTAGAGATAGTACTGTGTGTAACGTGCAGTAGTGGAGTACCTGGTAGAGATAGTACTGTGTGTATTGTGCAGTAGTGGAGTACCTGGTAGAGATAGTACTGTGTGTATTGTGCAGTAGTGAAGTACCTGGTAGAGATAGTACTGTGTGTAAAGTACTCTAAAGACATTAAAGTACTCACGGTCCTGATGAGGTCTGTGTGCTCCTCTGATTGGCTGAAGAAGCTGCCGATGTCCATGACGCTGAGCGATCCATCCATGCAGCGACCGACCCAGTCCTGGTACTCGTCCCGCTCCGGCAACCGGTCCCAGAAGATCTTAAAGGCCTCCCACACCGTCTCCTGGCACACTGAAACATGTATGTTATATTCAACACATTACATACTGAAACATACTAACTTTTTCATAGTTTGTCATGATGCTATTCTTAGTTTATCAGTTTTTCTTAGTTTGTCATGATGCTATTCTTAGTTTATCACGTAGTTTTTCTTAGTTCATCATGTTGTTTTTCTTAGTTTATCACAGTTTTTCTTAGTTTGTCACATAGTTTTTCTTAATTCATCACAGTTTTTCTTAGTTTATCACAGTTTTTCTTAGTTTATCAGTTTTTCTTAGTTTATCAGTTTTTCTTAGTTTATCACGTCGTTTTTCTTAGTTTATCAGTTTTTCTTAGTTTATCACGTCATTTTTCTTAGTTTATCACAGTTTTTCTTAGTTTATCACGTCGTTTTTCTTAGTTTATCGTGTTGTTTTTCTTAGTTTATCACAGTTTTTCTTAGTTTATCACGTCGTTGTTCATCGTGTTGTTTTTCTTAGTTTATCACATAGTTTTTCTTAGTTTGTCATGATGCTATTCTTAGTTTATTGCGTATTTTTTCTTAGTTTATCATGTAGTTTTTCATAGTTCATCGTGTTGTTTTTCTTAGTTTATCATATTGAACGCCAGACTACGTGACTTGTAGAAGAACGTGTTTTTACAAGTCATCTAGCTCTGCGTGACCTCTGACCTCTCTGGGATTGGCTGCCTTTAATGACCGTAGACTCTGAGGTTAAGCTTGTAAGTCAGTTTGGATAAGAGCTTAGGTGAAACACCTCAAGTGTTAAAAGAGGAAAAAGAGAGTTTTGTAGACAGGAACCAGAACCAGTATCCAGAACCAGTATCCAGAACCAGTATCTAGAACCAAGACTCGGTAGGACGTACCTCTGAGGTGGAAGTAGTTCAGGTGGTTGGCGACGGCCTCGTCCAGCGTCTCTTGACTGCAAAGTTTGACTCCGCTGGGAAACAAGATATTCCTTTTTCTCCGAGTCAGAGCGGCGTGTCGTCTGTATAGAAGCTGATCTGAGTCCACCGCCGGGTCGCCCAAATATCCACCGCGCACCGCCGGGTCATCAGGTGCATCTGCAGGCGTCCGGAAACCAGAACACTCAGCGATGGGAAGTAACCAAGCACATGTAGTCTAGGATACTACTATCTACTACTACTACTGCTACTGCTGCTACTACTGCTACTACGACTACTACGACTACTACTGCTACTACTACTACTGCTGCTGCTGCTGCTGCTACTGCTACTACGACTACTACTACTACTGCTGCTGCTACTGCTGCTACTGCTACTACTACTACTGCTGCTGCTACTGCTGCTACTGCTACTACTACTACTACTACTGCTGCTGCTACTGCTGCTGCTTCTGCTACTGATACTGCTACTACTACTAACACGTTTTACTGCACTACATTTATCCGACAGCTGTAGTTACTTCACAGCTTTAACTGCATGAAGCTGAGAATACTTGTGTACTTTTACTTGAGTAAAGGACCTGAATACTTCAATAAGTATAATACTAATAAAAAGTATTTGTAGTACTACTAACCTGTCTCGGTGTAGATGCGTCCTGACAGCAGCACCGCGGCGAGCGTCCACAGAACCAGCGTCCCGGTCTTTCCTGCCATGTCTCAGCAGAACTAAAGGAAATCCAGGAGGACTCTACGTCTTAGAGTCCACGTCCTCAGCTCATCGGTCTCAGATCTGAAGGAAGTCCAGGAGGACTCTGAGTCTGAAGGAAGTCCAGGTGGACTCTGAGTCTGAAGGACGTCCAGGAGGACTCTGAGTCTGAAGGAAGTCCAGGTGGACTCTACGACTTAAGTCCACGTCCTCATCTCATCGGTCCCAGACTCGTCCATCAACCAGGTCCAGCAGAACAGGAAGCTGGTCCATCCACCGGGTCCAGTAGGACAGGAAGCTGAGTGCGTGGAGGTTGAGGACGGTCTGGCGTCTCCGGGCTGCTCGCTGCTGTCAGCTGAGCAGACGGGAGGTTTCTGGTGTAATCCTATTAGTTAAGCTGCTGGACTGGATGAGTGTCAGAGCCGCTGCGCTGCAACAGGAAGTCATTACATCAAACGAACTGTATACTAAACATTACAACTACACCGTCGCCTCGCAGCCAGAGGGTCACAGGTTCAAATCCCGCCTGGGGGCCTTCTGTGTGGCGTTAGCATGTTCTCCCCGTTAGCATGGGTCTACTCCGGGTTCTCAGGTTTCCTCCCACAGTCCAAAGACATGCAGGTTGGAGTGGGTTTACCTGCATGTCTTTGGACTGGGGGAGGAAACTGGAGCACCCGGAGTAAACCCACGCAGACTTGCATGTCTTTGGACTGTGGGAGGAAACTGGAGCACCCGGAGTAAACCCACGCAGACTTGCATGTCTTTGGACTGTGGGCGGAAACTGGAGCACCCGGAGTAAACCCACGCAGACTTGCATGTCTTTGGACTGTGGGAGGAAACTGGAGCATCCGGAGTAAACCCACGCAGACTTGCATGTCTTTGGACTGTGGGAGGAAACTGGAACACCCGGAGTAAACCCAAGCAGACTTGCATGTCTTTGGATTGTGGGAGGAAACTGGAGCACCCGGAGTAAACCCAAGCAGACCTGCATGTCTTTGGACTGTGGGAGGAAGCCGGTGCACCCGGAGTAAACCCACGCCGACCTGCATGTCTTTAGACTGCAGGTCGGCGTGGGTTTACTCTGGGTGCACTGGGTTCCTCCCACAGAGATCCAGTCAGAATGTGTCCAGGTTGCCGGTCCGAGGCGGTGAGTGGTTCCTCGGCCAGGTGGTCGTTACGGCAGACTGATCCGTGGATTAGCTCAATATGCCGAGAGGTCACTCTGAGCATTAGAAGGTCAAAGGTCACCGTGGAGCGCCGCTTTCCCCCCCGCTTGTTTTCACTAAACCGGGTTAGACTCTGATCCTAATCCAGCTCAACCAGTTCAGAGAGTAAATAAACAGGATGGAGTCCTTCAGACAGGACCTGGACTCTAGAACTAGACCTGTCTTGGTCCTGGTCCTGGTCCAGACTACTGTGACCCCCCCGCTGATTCACCGTCAACAATAGCAGACATCTTTTATTGGATAACGGGAGGAAACAACGAGGTAGAACCTTCTCTCACTCCAGAACCAGACCAGAGAACCAGGATCAGAGAACCAGGACCAGAGAACCAGGACCAGAGAACCAGAACCAGAGAACCAGGACCAGAGAATCAGGATCAGAGAACCAGAACCAGAGAACCAGGACCAGAGAACCAGGATCAGAGAACCAGAACCAGAGAACCAGGACCAGAGAACCAGGACCAGAGAACCAGAACCAGAGAACCAGGATCAGAGAACCAGGACCAGAGAACCAGAACCAGAGAACCAGGACCAGAGAACCAGGAGCAGAGAACCAGGATCAGGTTTCAGTCTTCAGGACTCTTCAGGATTAGTTTTGGGTGGAGCTCCATGGATCTGATTCGGTCTAATCTGGACCTCCCGTTGCTCAGATTAGTCTCCTCTACGGCCGCCGAGGCAAAACATCAACTCTCCACTATCTAGTAGCACGCCAGGGTCCTCCCCCCCCCCACCCCCCCGGCCCGCCCCCCCAAGTCTGATCCAGATAACGAGCTGGAAGCTGATTGGTCCTCAGCAGGGAGTGGGGGGGGGGGGGGGGGGGGGGACGCTACGCTAAAACCCCCAGATTACCAAACACACACATTACAGACTTAAACTTATTACTAATAAAGAAGAGAAGACAAAATAAACGACAATACATATATAAACATTACATATATACATATTATATATTTATTATTTATAATATATATTTATATATAGATACTGATAAAAGAGAGAAAGGCATGATGGGTAGAAACACACACTGATAGTAACCCTGTGACCTCGGCTGACATCACTGATCCATCAACACTGATCACTCATTAATCAGGAAGTCAGCAGGCCAAAGGGCCCCTTCTTCTGGAATAACCTCCCTATAGACATCAGACTGGTGTTCATAGGGAGGTTATTCCTTCTTAACGAGCCCCCTTCTTCTGGAATAACCTCCCTATAGACATCAGACTGGTGTTCATAGGGAGGTTATTCCTTCTTAACGAGCCCCCTTCTTCTGGAATAACCTCCCTATAGACATCAGACTGGTGTTCATAGGGAGGTTATTCTTTCTTATCGAGCCCCCTTCTTCTGGAATAACCTCCCTATAGACATCAGACTGGTGTTCATAGGGAGGTTATTCCTTCTTAACGAGCCCCCTTCCTCAGTATACATGAAACAAAAACTAAACATTTAAATATTGTTTAAAATAGTTTTTATTAAAGCAGCATTTTAAATCCTTCGACATCAAAGTATGAACATTTTAACAACATAGAAAAAATATAAATAATTTATTGCACAGGTGAGTTAACGGCTCGGTTTGGGTTTTTTGGTCATCTTTCGTGGTTTCAGTTTCCTCCGTTCTGACTCTGGTGCATCCTCATGATCAGAGATCGGATCTCCTCGCGCTTCTGTCGCACCCGTTGCCGCGAGAACCAGCTGTCCAGCCGTAACGGGAGGTCAAAGTTCACCACGGGATTCTGGGGAGCCAATCAGAGAGCTCCATTTAGTCGGACGGCTTTAAAATATGAAACGTCCCGTCGCTACGACAACGACAACAAAATGATGGCAGCTTCTGAGGTTGAGATGTTAAACATTGAAACATGTGGTGTTTAAATGGAGAAGACTTCTGGTGATATTATATATATATATCGATATATATCGATATATATAAATATGTACTGATGAGCAGCATCGTGTGTTTGAGTACCTGCAGGAAGCTCTCGGCGTACTGCAGCAGGTACAGTCCACAGTCGCTGCTGTTGTTCTGCTGAGGGACTCGACAGTTGGAGCTCCTCATGCTGTCCGACGTGAAGAGACGAGGCGTCCCCCTCCGGACCTCCCACTCCACCTGCAGGTACCTAAAGACCACCAGGCAGTAATCTATTACTCTGAGTGCACACTAGTTGAGTCAGAAAGTAGTGTTTGTGGTAGAACTCACTCTCTGAGGAGTCTGCAGACGTTGTCGTGGTACGACAGCTTCAGAGAGTCCATGACGATGATGCACGGCCTGAAAACCACCAACAGATCAGCTCCTCCTCCTCAGATTCAAGAGTCTATGGTTCCCAAACTAACTTCAATCACACTAGACTCACCTCTTTAACACTGTGTCCCTCTGCCAGCTCTGCTCCGTGCACTCCTACAACACAAATACACATTATACAGATTATATAGATTCTATAGAGAGAACTACCTCAACAGATAACAAAGTGACCCGTTGAGCTTCAGATATGAAACACATGTGATATAATAGAGTGAATATTTACTGGAGGCCGCTGTGACCTCAGGCTGAAGGAGGACGGTTTACCTGCAGATCGCTCTGATCCACCTGAGACACAAACAACATCCTGCAATCTCTCTTTCACAATAAAAGCCCTGCACTGCTGCAGAGCTTTTAATGTGAAGCAGCCAGTAGATGAGAGTAGATCAGTTACACACTCAGTGGTCAATAAAGACAGAAGAGGACGTTTAACTAGTGCTAAACATCAGTGACGCTGTCAGAGAGACGTTCACCTGAGCAGGTGAATCAGGAGATGAAGAGCAGCTCACCTGTTGGACTGGAGAACTTCTGGTACTGGACCTCCTCCAGACCCGGGAAACAAACCAGCACCAGGAACCAGTGAGCTCTGTTCAACATATTATAGAACCTATTAGAACATCAGGTCATCACTAGAAGACTTTTAATGTGAAACAGCAGCAGGAACCGGTGGAGCAGCTGATCTGCAGCCGATCCGGTAAAGTCATTGAACCAGAGGAGACGTGAGTCGGCTGCTCTGTGACCCGATGATGAGGTGATTCTATTAAAGCAGAATTACAGACGTTTCACTCAAACTCAGGTCAAACCTACAAACTGACGTCTTCACATCTGGGACGGCGAGCTGAGAGTGTTTTTATTCTGGGTCGGTCTCAGAGGGTTAAAGACTTAAAGACGTGTTCTTACTCTTGATTGACTGGAACCAACAGGAAGTCTTTGGTGAAAATGTCGACGTGGCGCGTCCACGTCTTCACCCTCTGATGCCTCACGTGACGATCTCTGAGAAAACAAAACGGACGAATGAGACGGACAATAATTCTTTACTCTACTTATATCAACACTTTGTGTTCTGTGAATTAACTTCTTTACATTCTTAAAACTGATATAAATATATATATATATATATAAGAGCGTATCGTCTGCGTAAAGTCAGAGCTTTTCCGCTTTGTCTCAGGAAGTCAGCAGACCAAAAGAACTTTTCTTATTGAGCCCCCTTCCTCTGGAATAACCTCCCTATAGACATCAGACAGTCTGATTCTGTGGAGGTCTTTAAATCTAAACTCAAAACCTCCCGTTTGTCCCTTCCTCTGGAATAACTTCCCTATAGACATCAGACAGTCTGATTCTGTGGAGGTCTTTAAGTCTAAACTCAAAACCTCCCGTCTGTCCCTTCCTCTGGAATAACCTCCCTATAGACATCAGACAGTCTGATTCTGTGGAGGTCTTTAAATCTAAACTCAAAACCTCCCGTCTGTCCCTTCCTCTGGAATAACCTCCCTATGGACATCAGACAGTCTGATTCTTAGTCTAATGATATGTTTCTCTTTAGTTGGTACTCTTACGGGACAGAGGGGGCGTCGTCCTCGCCGGCGGCTCGCCGTCTGCTCAGCTGTTTGTAGAAGAAGCTGCTGAAGACGTGACACCTGTTGGCCACCGAGCCCCCGACCCCCTCCAGGAGGAGGAACCTGCAGGAGGAGGACTAAGATCAGGACCAGGACCCGGAACGCTTCAAAAGGGTTTAGAATATGTCAACAGAACTTTGTTTTGTGGTCTCCAGACTGACTTCAGGTAGAAGTCGATGATGACGTCGTTGAGGAACTCGCCGTCACCAAGACAGGCCAGGTCCTCCTTCGCCACCGTGATCCGGCCTTTACAGGGCGCCGCCGGGTACTGGATCAACCTGAAGACCACATACAGAGGGTTCAGGACCTGGTCCAGGTTTAACAGTCTGACCTGGTCCAGGTCTACAGTCTGACCTGGTCCAGGTCTACAGTCAGACCTGGTCCAGGTTTACAGTCTCACCTGGTCCAGGTTTAACAGTCTGACCTGGTCCAGGTCTACAGTCTGACCTGGTCCAGGTTTACAGTCTCACCTAGTCCAGGTTTAACAGTCTCACCTGGTCCAGGTCTACAGTTAGACCTGATCCAGGTCTACAGTCAGACCTGGTCCAGGTTTACAGTCTCACCTGGTCCAGGTTTAACAGTCTAACCTGGTCCAGGTCTACAGTTAGACCTGGTCCAGGATGTGGTACCTGGTGGGAAGCTGCTGCCGACCAGAAGAGTTCAGGTTGGTCTTGGTCTTCTGGATGGTTCTCGTCTGAAAGAGAAGAATTAGGTTTTGATGTTTCAGCTCAGACAGGAAGAGGAGGAGGAGGAGGAGGAAGAGGAGGAGGAGGAGGAGGAAGACGAAGAGGAGGAGGAGGAGGAGGAAGAGGAAGAGGAGGAGGAAGAGGAAGAGGAGGAGGAGGAAGAGGAGGAGGAAGTGGAGGAAGAGGAGGAGGTGGAGGAGGACGAGGAGGAGGAGGAAGACGAGGAGGAGGAGGAGGAAGACGAGGAAGAGGAAGAGGAAGAGGAAGAGGAAGAGGAAGAGGAGGAGGAGGAGGAGGAGGAGTCTTACAGCAGAGTGTCCCAGCAGTCCGAGGAGGTGCTGGTCCAGAGGAGGAGGACAGCTGTGGAGGAGCAGCAGTCCGTGGGTCCAGTCCAGAGGGGAGGCGGGTCCAGAGGAGGAGCAGCCCCTCCGGTACTCCTCCATGTCCAGGATGGAGTTCAGCAGGGCGGCCTGGAGCTCCTGAAGCTGCTCCTTCAACACCAGCAGGAGGAAGGAGCACGGTGGACCTGAAGGACCAGGAGGACCAGGAGGACCTGAAGGACCAGGAGGACCAGGAGGACACGTTAGTATAACCTCCAGAGACTGGTCCAGTTTACCCAGTTAGCCCGGTCTAGCTGTATATTGGCCCAGTGGTTGCCCAGTTGTTGGCAAGTGGTTGCCCAGTTGCTGAACAGTTGATTCCCAGTGGTTGCCCTATGGTTGCCCAGTGGTTTCCCAGTGGTGGCCTTTTGGTTGCCCAGTGGTTGCCCTATGGTTGCCCAGTGGTTGCCCAGTGGTGGCCTTTTGGTTGCCCAGTGGTTGACCAGTTGATTCCCAGTGGTTGCCCTATGGTTGCCCAGTGGTTGCCTTTTGGTTGCCCAGTGGTTGCCTTTTGGTTGGCCAGTGGTTGCCCAATGGTTGCCCAGTGGTTGCCCAGTGGTGGCCTTTTGGTTGCCCAGTGGTTGCCTTTTGGTTGGCCAGTGGTTGCCCTATAGCTGACCAGTTGTTGCCAAGTAGTTGGCCAGTGGTTGCCCGGTGGTTGACCAGTTGTTGCCCAGTGGTTGCCCTATGGTTGCCCAGTGGTTGCACAGTTGTTGCCCAGATATTGCCCAGTTGCTGCCCAGATATTGCCCAGTTGTTGCCCAGATATTGGCCAGTGGTTGCCCTATGGTTGCCCAGTGGTTGCCCAGTTGTTGCCCAGTGGTTGCCCAGATATTGCCCAGTGTTTGCCCAGATATTGCTCAGTGGTTGCCCAGTTGTTGCCCAGTGGTTGCCCAGATATTGCCCAGTGGTTGCCCAGATATTGCCCAGTGGTTGCCCAGTTGTTGCCCAGTGGTTGCCCAGATATTGCCCAGTGTTTGCCCAGATATTGCTCAGTGGTTGCCCAGTTGTTGCCCAGTGGTTGCCCAGTGGTTGCCCAGATATTGCCCAGTGGTTGCCCAGATATTGCCCAGTGGTTGCCCAGTGGTTGCCCAGTGGTTGCCCAGTGGTTGCCCAGTTGTTGCCCATGCTACAGGACAGAAACATGGAGAGTATTGCTCTCCTCTGTGAAACGTCAACATGTTTCCACCTCAGGACTCGTTGGCAGCCGTCGCTGTTTTCCCCGTTCTGAAGTTCTCAGAGCTGAAATCGGTCCGTGTGGTCGGGCCCTGTGATTGGCCGCTGGGCGCGGAGGGAGCCCCCTGATTGGATGCTTGGTTCCTGCCCAGAGTTGGAGGGGTGCAGAAGTTGTCAAAAGTTAATTTTCCATGAAGCTTCACAGGTCCAGTCAAGCCTTCATTCAGACAATCCCCCATTCAACTGCAGGGAGACGCTGCTGCTGCTGCAGAGATCCTCTCTGTGAGAGGAGGACTCACTACGCCGTGAAAACACACAACAGCCTCCAGTCTGTGTGTGAAGATATTACTCAGATAGATCTGCTGTGTGAAGCTTTTCTTTTGCTCAATAATAAAGTGTTGTTCTGTTTTAGTTTTTCCTTCAGGGTGACATTCATGGTTCAGGGAAACAGCATCAGAGTGAGCTCTCTGTCTGACTGCACCTCTCTGAGTGTGGAAACAGAGTGATGATGGAAACTACATGGAGTGTTTCCTGACTGAGCCAACACACGACTGATCATGTGTTTACACAGCAGCTTGTTTCTGTCCGTGTTCAGGCTGAAACGTGTTAGAAAACTAAATCTAAACTAAAGACCTCCTGTCTGTCCCTTCCTCTGGAATAACCTTCCTGTAGACATCAGACAGTCTGATTCTGTGGAGGTCTTTAAATCTGAACTCAAGACCTCCTGTCTGTCTCTTCCTCTGGAATAACCTCCCCATAGACATCAGACAGTCTGATTCTGTGGAGGTCTTTAAATCTGAACTAAAGACCTCCTGTCTGTCCCTTCCTCTGGAATAACCTCCCTATAGACATCAGACAGTCTGATTCTGTGGAGGTCTTTAAATCTGAACTCAAGACCTCCTGTCTGTCCCTTCCTCTGGAATAACCTCCCCATAGACATCAGACAGTCTGATTCTGTGGAGGTCTTTAAATCTGAACTCAAGACCTCCTGTCTATCCCTTCCTCTGGAATAACCTCCCTATAGACATCAGACAGTCTGATTCTGTGGAGGTCTTTAAATCTGAACTCAAGACCTCCTGTCTGTCCCTTCCTCTGGAATAACCTCCCCATAGACATCAGACAGTCTGATTCTGTGGAGGTCTTTAAATCTAAACTCAAGACCTCCTGTCTATCCCTTCCTCTGGAATAACCTCCATATAGACATCAGACAGTCTGATTCGAGATAGTTTACCTGATGCGGTGGTGGATATCTGGTTGGAGGTCTGGTTGGAGATCTTGATGGAGGTCTGGTTGGAGGTCTGGTTGGAGGTCTGGTTGGAGGTCTGGTTGGAGGTCTGGATGGGGGTCTGGATGAGGGTCTGGGTTGAGGTCTGGATGGAGGACAGCTCCTTCTGCAGTAGGTTGGCCTGAGCGTCAGTCACCCACAGGAAGAGCAGCGAGGGGGCGGGACCTTTCCAACCAGCCAATAGAGTCCCTTCCTGAGCCACGCCCCCGTCCCAGACGCCGTAACCCCGAACCTGAGACGCCACCACGGTGACCTCGCCATCCTCCTCCTCACCTCCTGAGAGAGACGGGCAGTCACAACGGTACGGTACGGTTAACGCCGATACTACGGGACACTTTCACTTTGGTTTTCATCTGATAAAACATCAACACACAATCCTACATGAAAACTAAAACTACCAAAGAGATATGATTATATATTATTATATTATAATATATATTATACTTTATTATTATATTATATATTACTATATTATATTATATATTATTATATTATATATTATTATATTATATTATATATTATTATATTATATATTATATTTTATTATTATATTATATATTATTATATTATATTATATTATATTATACTTTATTATTATATTATATTATATATTATTATATTATATTATATAGTATTATATTATATATTATATTATTATAATATATATTATACTTTATTATTATATTATATATTATTATATTATATTATATATTATTATATTATATTATATATTATTATGTTATATATTATTATATTATATTATATATTATTATATTATATTATAGAATCAAACATTTATCAGACTTTACAAAGAGTTTCAGGACATTTACACGATAAAGTCTAAATATTTTCTGAAATAAAGATATAATGTTTTAAGAAAAATGATTGTAATATTTTGAGAGAAAAGTTGAGATATATTTAGAGAAACATCAGTTTGGGAAAAAGTTTTAATCTCATTAGAAATAATAATATTTAGAGAATAGTCCTTATAGTGAATATTAATATATATATATATATATACACACGTAGGCAAAGTTGTTGGTAACGTTCCGTTAAAGAGAGAAAAACCCACAATAGTCACTGAAATAACTTGAAACTGACAAAAGTAATAATAAATAAAAATTCACTGAAAATGAACTAATGAAAATCAGATATTGTTTTTGAATGATGGTTCAACAGAATCATTTTAAAAAACAAACTGATGAAACTGGCCTGGACAAAAATGATGGTACCCCTAGAAAAGATGTAAAATAATGTGACCATAGGGACATGTTAAACTAAGGTGTGTCCTGTAAATAGCATCACAGGTATCTTCAAACTTGTAATCAGTCAGTCTGCCTATTTAAAGGGTGAAAAGTAGTCACTGTGCTGTTTGGCATCATGGTGTGTACCACACTGAACATGGACCACAGAAAGCTAAGGAGAGAGTTGTCTCAGGAGATCAGAAAGAACATTATAGACCTTCATGTTAAAGGTAAAGGCTATAAGACCATCTCCAAGCAGCTTGATGTTCCTGTGACTACAGCTGCACATATTATTCAGAAGTTTAAGGTCCATGGGACTGTAGCCTACCTCCCTGGACGGGCCGCAAGGGGAAAATTGATGACATATTGAAGAGACGGATAATACGAATGGTAACCAAAGAGCCCAGAACAACTTCCAAAGAGATTAGAGGTGAACTCCAAGGTCAAGGTACATCAGTGTCAGATCACACCATCCGTCACTGTTTGAGCCAAAGTGGACTTAATGGAAGACGACCCAGGATGACACCAAATCATAAAAAGCGAGACTGGAATTTTCCAAAATGCATATTGACAAGCCACAAAGCTTCTGGGAGAATGTCCTTTGGACAGATGAGACAAAACTGGAGCTTTTTGGCAAGTCACATCAGCTCTATGTTCACAGACGCAGAGATGAAGCATCCAAAGAAAAGAACACTGTACCTAATGTGAAACATGGAGGAGGCTCGGTTATGTTATGGGGCTGCTTTGTTGCATCTGGCACAGGGTGTCTTGAATCTGTGCAGGGTACAATGAAATCTCAAGACTATCAAGGCATTCTGGAGTGAAATGTGCTGCCCAGTGTCAGAAAGCTTGGTCTCAGTTGCAGGTCATGGGTCCTCAAACAGGATAATGACCCAAAACACATCTAAAAACACCCAAGAATGGCTAAGAACTAAACATTGGACTATTCTGAAGTGGCCTTCTATGAGCCCGGATCTAAATCCTATTGAACATCTGTGGAAGGAGCTGAAACATGCAGTCTGGAGAAGGCACCCTTCAAACCTGAGACAGCTGGAGCAGTTTGCTCACGAGGAGTGGGCCAACATACCTGTGGACAGGTGCAGAAGTCTCATTGAGAGTTACAGAAATCACTTGATTGCAGTGATTGCCTCAAAAGGTTGTGCAACAAAATATTAAGTTAAGGGTACCATCATTTTTGTCTAGGCCAGTTTCATTAGTTTGTTTTTTTAAATGATTCTGTTGAACCATAATTCAAAAACAATGTCTGATTTTCATTAGTTCATTTTCAGTGATTTTTTATTTATTATTACTTTTGTCAGTTTCAAGTTATTTCAGTGACCATTGTTGGTTTTTCTCTCTTTAACGGAACGTTACCAACAACTTTGCCTACGTCTGTATATATATATATTAATATATCTATAACAGTGAATAATTATTAAAACCTGAAACTAGTCTAGATTTGAGCGTCTCTGTTGTCCAGCAGAGTTAGTTCAGTAGTTCAGATACTAAATGAAAAGAATTAAAGTATGTTTTTACCTTTCAGAGGAAGAGTGACGCCGTTCTCAGTGATCTACACACAACAACAACAACAACAACAATGTTAAACTAGGCTTCATTAAATTAAGTATTAGAGGCGTACTACTCACCATCATCTTCCCATTGGCGTGGGCGTGCGTCAGGCCGGCGTGCAGCGAGATGAAGTCCAGCTGCAGGAAGGACGGCGGCGGCGGAGGGTCAAACTCGTCTGTTTCACCTGATTGAGCCTGTTGAGCCTGTCAGACAACACACAGGGACACAGTCAACCCTCATTACTTTAATAACTCATGTTACAGCCTCACCTGACCTATAGATCACCTGACCTATAGATCACCTGACCTATAGGTCACCTGATCTATAGATCACCTGACCTATAGGTCACCTGATCTATAGATCACCTGGTTAATAATTAATAACAGATTATGGCTGACAGCTCTCCTACCTGAGTCGGCTCAGACTCCTCAAGCTGATTCTGTGACGTCCTCCTTCCTCCGTCTCCTTCATCCTCACCCTCCTCTTCCTCCTCTTCACTCGACAGCACAACTGAAACACATACATCTCATTTATTATCATTATCATTATTATCAGTATCATTATTATTATTATTATTATTAATATGAATAAACTGACTGGGTTCAGAGTTTTAATATTATTATTATTATTAATATTAAAATGAATAAACTGACTGGGTTCAGAGTGTTTTAATATTATTATTATTATTAATATTAATATGAATAAACTGACTGGGTTCAGAGTGTTTTAATATTATTATTATTATTAATATTAATATGAATAAACTGACTGGGTTCAGAGTGTTTTAATATTATTATTATTATTATTAATATGAATAAACTGACTGGGTTCAGAGTGTTTTAATATTATTAATATTATTATTATTAATAATATGAATAAACTGACTGGGTTCAGAGTGTTTTAATATTAATAATATTATTATTATTATTATTATTAATATGAATATTATTAATATGAATAAACTGACTGGGTTCAGAGTGTTTTAATATTATTATTATTATTATTAATATGAATAAACTGACTCGGTTCAGAGTATTTTAATAATATTATTATTATTAATATGAATAAATTGACTGGGTTCAGAGTGTTTTAATATTATTAATATTATTATTATTACTAATATGAATAAACTGACTGGGTTCAGAGTGTTTTAATATTATTATTATTATTAATATGAATAAACTGACTGGGTTCAGAGTGTTTTAATATTAATAATATTATTATTATTATTAATATGAATATTATTAATATGAATAAACTGACTGGGTTCAGAGTATTTTAATATTATTAATATTATTATTATTAATATGAATAAACTGACTGGGTTCAGAGTGTTTTAATATTATTATTATTATTAATATTAATACACTGACTGGGTTCAGAGTGTTTTAATATTATTATTATTAATATTAATATGAATAAACTGACTGGGTTCAGAGTGTTTTAATATTATTAATATTATTAATATTAATATGAATAAACTGACTGGGTTCAGAGTGTTTTAATATTATTATTATTATTATTATTAATATGAATAAACTGACTGGGTTCAGAGTGTTTTAATATTATTATTATTATTAATATTAATATGAATAAACTGACTGGGTTCAGAGTGTTTTAATATTATTATTATTATTAATATTAATATGAATAAACTGACTGGGTTCAGAGTGTTTTAATATTATTATTATTATTAATATGAATAAACTGACTGGGTTCAGAGTGTTTTAATATTATTATTATTATTATTAATATGAATAAACTGACTGGGTTCAGAGTGTTTTAATATTATTATTATTATTATTAATATGAATAAACTGACTGGGTTCAGAGTGTTTTAATATTATTATTATTATTAATATTAATATGAATAAACTGACTGGGTTCAGAGTGTTTTAATATTATTAATATTAATATGAATAAACTGACTGGGTTCAGAGTGTTTTAATATTATTATTATTATTATTAATATGAATAAACTGACTGGGTTCAGAGTGTTTTAATATTATTATTATTATTAATATTAATATGAATAAACTGACTGGGTTCAGAGTGTTTTAATATTATTATTATTATTAATATTAATATGAATAAACTGACTGGGTTCAGAGTGTTTTAATATTATTATTAATATTAATATGAATAAACTGACTGGGTTCAGAGTGTTTTAATATTATTATTAATATTAATATGAATAAACTGACTGGGTTCAGAGTGTTTTAATATTATTAATATTATTATTATTATTAATATGAATAAACTGACTGGGTTCAGAGTGTTTTAATATTATTATTATTATTAATATGAATAAACTGACTGGGTTCAGAGTGTTTTAATATTATTATTATTATTAATATTAATATGAATAAACTGACTGGGTTCAGAGTGTTTTAATATTATTATTAATATTAATATGAATAAACTGACTGGGTTCAGAGTGTTTTAATATTATTAATATTATTATTATTATTAATATGAATAAACTGACTGGGTTCAGAGTGTTTTAATATTATTATTAATATTAATATGAATAAACTGACTGGGTTCAGAGTGTTTTAATATTATTATTAATATTAATATGAATAAACTGACTGGGTTCAGAGTGTTTTAATATTATTAATATTATTATTATTATTAATATGAATAAACTGACTGGGTTCAGAGTGTTTTAATATTATTATTATTATTAATATGAATAAACTGACTGGGTTCAGAGTGTTTTAATATTATTAATATTATTATTATTATTAATATGAATAAACTGACTGGGTTCAGAGTGTTTTAATATTATTATTAATATTAATATGAATAAACTGACTGGGTTCAGAGTGTTTTAATATTATTATTAATATTAATATGAATAAACTGACTGGGTTCAGAGTGTTTTAATATTATTATTATTATTAATATGAATAAACTGACTGGGTTCAGAGTGTTTTAATATTATTATTATTATTATTATTAATATGAATAAACTGACTGGGTTCAGAGTGTTTTAATATTATTATTATTATTAATATTAATATGAATAAACTGACTGGGTTCAGAGTGTTTTAATATTATTATTATTATTAATATGAATAAACTGACTGGGTTCAGAGTGTTTTAATATTATTATTATTATTAATATTAATATGAATAAACTGACTGGGTTCAGAGTGTTTTAATATTATTATTATTATTAATATGAATAAACTGACTGGGTTCAGAGTGTTTTAATATTATTAATATTATTAATATTAATATGAATAAACTGACTGGGTTCAGAGTGTTTTAATATTATTATTATTATTAATATGAATAAACTGACTGGGTTCAGAGTGTTTTAATATTATTATTATTATTAATATGAATAAACTGACTGGGTTCAGAGTGTTTTAATATTATTATTATTATTAATATTAATATGAATAAACTGACTGGGTTCAGAGTGTTTTAATATTATTATTAATATTAATATGAATAAACTGACTGGGTTCAGAGTGTTTTAATATTATTATTATTATTAATATGAATAAACTGACTGGGTTCAGAGTGTTTTAATATTATTATTATTATTAATATGAATAAACTGACTGGGTTCAGAGTGTTTTAATATTATTAATATTATTAATATGAATAAACTGACTGGGTTCAGAGTGTTTTAATATTATTATTAATATTAATATGAATAAACTGACTGGGTTCAGAGTGTTTTAATATTATTATTAATATTAATATGAATAAACTGACTGGGTTCAGAGTGTTTTAATATTATTATTATTATTAATATTAATATGAATAAACTGACTGGGTTCAGAGTGTTTTAATATTATTATTAATATTAATATGAATAAACTGACTGGGTTCAGAGTGTTTTAATATTATTATTATTATTAATATGAATAAACTGACTGGGTTCAGAGTGGGTGGGTTTCTTGAGTCGTAGATGAAGGACGGTGTTCTTCCTCTCTCTGAACTCCCTCCATCTCTCCCTCTCCTTCTCCCTCAGGTCTCCCAGCAGGTCGCTGCTGCTGCTGCTGCTCCTCTGTGATTGGCTGCTGCTCCTCTGTGATTGGCTGCTGCTCCTCTGTGATTGGCTGCTGCTCCTCTGTGATTGGCTGTCGCTGCTGCTGCTGCTGGCGGCGGTGATCCACGCCGTCCGGTCCAGGCTCCGCCTCCTCTCGCCCGCCGTCCTCGGTGACATCACGGCGGGTTTGTTTCTGGACGGAGACGTCTGGTCTGAGCCGGAGGGAGACGAGCTCTGCTGCTGAGTTAAATATGAAATATGAATAATTATTGAACTGTTTGAATCATAAAACATCCCAGTGAAATATCACAGCTCTTCCTCCGTGACCTTTGACCTTTACCTCGCCCTCAGCGGCGGCGTCCCGTCTCCTCCACGTTCTCCCTCTGACGGCAGGAGAACTCAAACTCCCAGCATGCCCGTCACCTCTCAGCTGTGCCAGAGAGTCCAGAGAGTCCACGGAGATGCTTCTGGAGGAGAACGGGTCTGAAGGTTCTACAAGAACCATTGATGATTATTGATCCATTCATCAATCAATCAATCAGTCAATCAATCAATCAATCAACCTGATTACATACCACAGCTTTCACCAGGGAGGTCACTCTTCTTCTTCTTCTGTGGTGGAGACGGGCGCTCTGAGGTCCCGTCAGGCAGCAGCAGGCGGTCTGACGCTCTCTTAGGACGCCATCTGGTGGATCAGACACAGAACAACACGACTGCTCACAACCAACAGAATAAACATTATGAAACAGAACCAATGAGATCAACACATGGTGAAATATATATAAATGAATAGCCCATATGAATTAATATGACATTAAATGCACCAAAAATAATATTACTAATTATTCTCGGCATTAATTGATAAAATGTGACATAAATAGATATTTTGGTTTTAATTTATTTATTCATATTTAATTCCCCTATTTATATCAGAATAATACATCATTTATCATTTTCACTTATATTTATTATTTGTATTAATTTTTCAATTTATTAATATATTTTGCATTTATTTTTTACTTATTCAAAATTATTTTTTTAATTTATTTGTTAATTTTTAAATATAAGTATTTATTGAAGTGTATTTATTTATTTACATATTAATTTCACTTTACATTGTTTAAAATAATTTAAAAAATAAAAGGGACAATTAAATAGTCAATAACTGCATTAAAAAAATTATTTAATATCTGTTCATCACGTCTATCGAGATATTCCTATTTAATGTTCCCTTTTATTTATTCTTATTAATTCTTTAATCTATTCTTTAATTGTTGCATTTATTTTTGACTTATTTTATGAGTTTATGTATAATGTATGTATTCAAAATTAAAATATATTTATTTGTGTGTTTATTTATTTCTGTATTATTTTTCTAAAATAAAATAAAGAATTAATAATAAATCAATCAATAAATAAATAAATAAATAAATAAAAAGGAAAATTGAATAGGAAAGTCAATAAATAGAGGAATTAATACGAAGACAAATAAATAAAAAAGCACAACAGAAATATCAATTTATGTCACATTTGATCAATTCCTTCTGTAATATTAATATTTTATTTTATTTTATATATCTATATGTGTGTATGTAGTTTTACTGTTA